>PVKM010008654.1:0-38522 GCA_004027735.1 Carollia perspicillata
TACATCCTGAGAAGACATGAGTCCCAGAGGCAGCACTGTAGGTACAGGCCTTTTTTGACTCCCTGCTTTGAGTACTTAATGATTCCATTGAGTTGTTTCTCACTCTTGGCTCCATGTGTCAAATTTATAATAGGGGCGTCTACTCCTTCTTTTCAATGAATTCAATCAAGTCATTGTTTCAGGCAGTGCTGCATATGCTTGCTAAGTCTGAGTCTTCTAGGCACAGTTGCTAAAGACACACACACACACACCACAAATTCATCAAGTATAAGGCCCACAAAGTCTCCCCACCTATCCCTGAAGACTTCAAAACATCAAATAGGAAGTATAGAATTTTAAATAAACTAATCTGGAAAGACCTATTTATGTCTGGCCTTAAATAGTTTGAGCTAGAAGCTCATATTAATTCTGTTATAATATGTGAATGTAGTCTCTTCAGCATAAAACCCCAGCCTGCAGTCCTGTCTGGTAAACATTATAAACACAGAAAAAAATATTTAGTTCAGTCCTGGCTGGTGTAGCTCAGTGGATTGAGCACAGGCCTGGGGACCAAAGGGTCGCTGGTTTGATTCCCAGTCAGGGCACATGCCTGGGTTGTGGGCCAGGCCCCTGGTAGGGGGCACATGAGAGGCAACCACACATTGATGTTTCTCTCCCTCTCTTTCTCCTTCCCCTCCTCTCTCTCTAAAAATAAATAAAAATCTAAAAAATATTTTCTAAAAATATTCAGTCCATTAGTACAATAACATCTCTTAGATCCATCTAGTGAAAGGTTTGTGTTGACTGATGCTCAGTGAATTAAAGTGATCCCTGACTCCATCTTCAAGTCTCTCCAACAGGGTCAGATTCTACAAATACAGCACGTGACTGAAAGAAGATGAAGGGGCTCCCCGAGGGAGACACAAAAAAAGTGGAGCCACTGAGCTTTTTTCCATTTCATTAATTTCAGATTGTGTTTCTAACAATTCATTCTTTTTACTTAACTCCAGTTTATCACCATTTGTCATATCATAATCATGTGTCATTTTCTAATGTCTTCAGAGAGCACTAAAGTCATTTATTTTTCATCTTTCATAGTTAATAATGCAGGCATTTACAGCCTTAATTTTCATGCAATAACAAATTTTATCACTTCATAGAATTTTTTATGAAGCATTCACTTTTCATTCCTTTTAAAAGAAAAGTTGTAATAAGTTCAGCAATTTTTCCAAAGCTGTACAGTTAGTAAACAGTGGAACCGGGCCTAAAAGCTTCAGTTTCCTCATTCTGTCTCTGCTGAATGTCATCAGTTTGTGTTGTCTGCTTGTTAAAATCTGACCTGGACACCGTCTTAAGCTGGAACTAGAGCCGAAGGAGGCTCTTAGTACTGACATTCATCTTGTAACATGTTCTCTTCTCAGCAACCAGCTGATTGAGGGATTAGAGCCTAAGCTTCAGCTTTAATGGTAAGAAGAAAGATGTTCTCTTCTTCCTCTTGCTGCCTTATAGGCCTTATAGGTCTGCTTATCACAGGTCCTGCTGAGATCCTGACTGTAAACAGCCAACAGATCTTTCCCAAGAAACAGACAGAATCTGAACTCTCGGGCCTTAGATAGTTCTACTTTGTAGAAAACCTGGATATGGATACTTAAACAAGTGGAAAAGTTTTTACTGGGAAGAACCCAAAAGAATCACAAAATATTTACTCCCCTATTTTCTGCTGTGAAGCACTTTTAGTTCACTTTAGTTTTAGTCTTAGAAGCACCATACAGCATGCAGCAGCCTTTGACGTTTTGTTAAAGAAGCAAAGGCACTGAAGACCTGCTCATGCGCCCAAGGTAGTGCCTCTGTCAGCCAGCTTCCCCACACCCCTGGCCCATCCTCCCCACCAGAAGCCGAAACTCTGGTTGAAGATTTGGCCTGGCCTTGTTTCTTTCCACCAGCCCATTTTTTCAATATTCAAATCTGAAAGATACTCCATGATGAAAAGTGTAGCAATGTTTTATTAGATCGTAACTAAGAAAAGTTTAGGCATTACCTTGGAAAGTGTTTCGATGGATGTTTATGAGTCTGTGTAAAAACAAAATATGTTCCTAGAATCTCTACCAACGCTTTGCTCTGAGAATAAGTACTGCTGTGCTGCACATTTTCCATTTGCTCCCTGGATCTGTCTCCACCCTTCCTCACCCTGTTCCACCCCCCAGAACACTGTCTTCTATTGACTATTTAAATGGATTTCTTAGCTCATTGAGCTCCGGTTGGATTGAGTGAGTAGAGGTCACTGAATGGCGAGCGCAGAAAATGCAGGCTGTAGGACAGTGAGGTAGGGGATTTATCCTCTCTGTTCCCCTCTCCCTAAGTGCCACAGGTTAGCCGCTCCTTTTCACCAAAGGCTCCAGCTCCTCTGTGGCCGGAGCGGGGGGCGGGGGGCCTTTCCACACCGCTACCCCTTTTAGGCAGCAGTAATTGCTTCCTGCCCTTCCATCTCCAGATTTAGGAACTGCAATGATTTCCTGCTATTGCTAGTACCTGGGAATTTACTATCCTTCACTGGCTTCCCTAATCCCTGCTGGCAACTCTTTCTAAATAGTTCCTTTAACGAACTCCCTTTTAAACAACCCAAGATGCGTGTGCCATGTGCTTCCTGCTGAAACCCTGACTAATATGTAGTGTAAAAAGTTTTCAACTGTGGCTAGTACAACATTAATAAAGGAAAATATCAGGGATAATCATTGCCTGCAGTCAAAATACTTGGTCTTAATTTGAATCTGATAACTGCCGGCTTCTAGGAGTTTTCCTTTAGAACTTCATTGACCTTTTTGAGAAAACCGAAGTTTAGAAAGTTTAAACTTCGGTTTTCTCAAGGGTGAAATACTTTCTCAGAGGACTATTTTAATATGAGATAGATAGGATAGAAATTGGCACAGTGTCTAGAACACATATATTGAGTAAATAAGGGTTGTGGTGGTTTTTGAATGGTGTCTACATAGTTAAGCTAGACTTATGTGTCCTAGAATGTCCTTGATCATGTGGTTCATGGTATGGTTGGCTCCAAGAGAAATCTGCATGATATTTATAAGGCAGAAGTGAAGCAGCAACCATTTGGCTCTGAACACAAATGTAGGGCCATGAGCTCCTGCAGATGACACACGTCCTTATAATCTGGTGGCTTGCCTTGTTGGCGTGGGCAGCTCATAAATTCATAGTGTCTCAGCTTCCGCTAGGTCTCTCTTTCCATTTTTCTGAGCCCTGGGTGATGAGAAAGGGACGCCATGTCTTTTACAAGTTTCCCATGTCATCAAGGTCGAAAGTGTTGAGAGACAGATCCAGTTCCAGTGCGTCCTCATAGATTCCAATTTTTCCTCACTCTCCTGGAGCTTATGTCCAGATTTGCTTCCTAACAACTGGTTGTGTGGACTTTGGTCTTGAGGCTCCCACCAAACACAGAGGCCATTTCCATAGACTATTTCACAAGCTCCCATAATTGTGAATGGTCTAATTTGTATTAGGTTCCCTTATCCTCTACCACTCCAGTAACTCAACTGGATTCAATTCAATTCAGATAGAATTTAACTCATATAGCAGTCATCTTCTCCTCTTTTCCTATTATGGACATGATCACAAATATGACTGAGCAGAGAACACGGAATATTAGGATATGTTCTCCAATACAAATGAGAAGACCAGAATAATGTAATAAGTATTTTTATCTTGTTGGATAAGGAAGTGAGGAAAAACAAAGAAAAATCATATTTAATTTCAGAAGTCTTGATTTCAAGAATTAAACTTCTACCTTAGTCCCAGATTTCAAGAGGAGCTAAAGATTTAAGTCTTTATAACTTTGTTTTTCACCATTCTACAGGCACAATAAAAAAAAAAAAACTTTGTTCAGTGTTTGGGAAAGGAGATGGGGAGGCAATTACCGATTATTAATTTTTACCAGGGTTATTGAACACACCCTATGCTTCTTTCTTTCCTCTCAGATTTCTCTCATTGTCTAGCAAGTCTAACTTCCAATGCTTTGCACCCAGATAGAATTCCGTGCTCATTTAGCACATGATACCTGTAGAGCTGACAGAAGTGATTCACCTGGAACAGCCCGGCAACCCTGTGCCTGGGCCCAGAGCGCTACAGAAATAGGCTTCTTTGTCTCTTTGATTCTCAATGGGTCATTTAATAGAAGCAGCTTCTCTGTTCTTTTTCTTTTTGAATGTTGCTTTTGTGAGTTGGAGTCTTGATGCAGCTGTTAGAAACCTTCCACTTCAGAGGTTAAACTACAGATCTAATGAGGGAAAATTATTTTTAGCTTAGCCTCTGGTACTATAAATTCCAGAAAATTTTGAATTAAGCTTTATGACTTTATAGGAAAAAAATAGCAGGCTGCCAAGCTGTCTTTCACTGCCTCTTTCTCTCTCCCTCTTTTTAAGTAACATTTAACAAGGTGACTTTTAAAATATTATTTTAAATCTCTTTTGGTAGCAACTACTGTGGTAGTTTAACTCAACAAAAAATTCTCAGACCTTTCTTGTTTGTGTGTTCCTTTTCTAATTGGACCTCTGTCTCTGACTAGTGATGCTAGACTAGCAAAAACATTGACATGATCAATGATATGTGAGCAGAGATTCTTTTGTGTTCTCTTCACAGTGGAAGATAAAATTTACCCCTTAGGACTAATATTGAGGCTGGTGGAAAAACAAAATATACTACCACTTTATCCTTAAAAGCTGAAGTATTTCTCCTGGAGGTAGAATTTCATCCCAACTCAGGCAATAAATAAAATAGAAGCTGAGTCATATTAGAAACAAGCCCAGCTGTGAATCACTCAGGGACTTCCCCTCTGCAATGGCCTACCCGAGCCCTAGGCTCCCCTTCTCTGAATCCCAGCTTTGGACTTGCACTGCTAATTAGCAATTACCCAACAGGAGGCACTGGGAGAGAGAGAGTAAAAGTGAAGAAAGGCCTTATTTGTAGGCTGATGGTCATGAAAACATTGAACAAAGTATTTATTGTACAATTAGTACATGCACAGCAATGGGGGATGGTGGAGATATCACATGTGGGGGTACAAATTGGCTGGAAAGAAAGCAACGCTTTGCTACATATTAACTATAAAGCTAATCATCACTCCTTACTAATAATGGTACAAAGTGAGTTCAAGAAATTTCATATCACTGGTGGGAAATGATGGGCCTCACGACTAACTGAGGGCAACTATAACCCCTTTCTAGGACCAGGGGAGGACATGTCCCGAGCGGATCTTGCAGTGAGCTTAGAAAGTCTCCAGGGTGAGAGTAGTTGTGTGTGTTGTAAAAACTAGATAAGGGAGTGTGGAGGGTGCTATGAAACAAAGACAATCTCATGTGAACAGGAGAGAAAACTTGGAGTCTTAGTTTGAACATTAAAAAGATGTGCCCATATTTTTTTTCAAAATATGGTAAAACCAGACTGTCTGTCAGTCGTGATAATAAGGGCAATATTAATTATTTTCTATGGCCTCAGCGTTGTGCTAGATCCTTTATGTACATCCTCACCTTTATTGTCAAATAGGTATTATTGTCACAAAGTAGAAACAGATGTTCAGGAGATTCTGAAGCCTAAGTTCACGTAGCACTGAGTAAAAGGACTTAGATTCAAATCACAGATCAGTCCTATCCCAGAGCTTATGATTAAAATAGTAAAGATAAAGAGAATGGCTCAAACAATAAAAACCATTGTGAGTTTAGGTAGTAAGATGAAATATTATGGAATCTGAAAGGAGGGAATTTGAACTGAATCTTGAAGGATGGGAGAATAATAGGGATTCAGGGCATTCTAGAAAAACAAAAACAAATACAGTTATACAGGCAAATAATGAAGGAGTGTTTGGAATCAGTGAGTCACTGGCCTGGATTTTCTCAAAATGTTTGTGGACTGATGACATATTATCCAAGGGTACCATTTAGCCATGAAAATTTGCTATTGCAACATTTAATTATCTTCTTGAATTACTAAGTTAAAAGTACTTGAAAGATAGGAAAACATTTGACAATTCATTGGAAATTCCTAATTGGGAAGCCTAGTTACGTCAATGAACTAATATACATTTTGGGTACCTCCACTGTATGTATGTAGGTATGTATATGTATACTATCAGAATTCTTTTTAAGGAAATAAGTGAAATCCACACATCTTACCCCAAATAAGACCAGGTCTCTATTTGCAAATGTCTACTAGGCCATTTTGGAATGATGAATTCAGAGTGGACCTAGAACCATATTACCCCTTATACTTTTTGGTAATTTTTTTAAAACATTTTTGCTTCCAGCAGAAACTCCTCACCTATGACAGGGAGGCATGTAAACACAAAACCTTTTGAGAAAAAGATGTTCTTTAGACATTTTGACAGTCCCATTGTGGGAAGAGCTCACACTGGAAAGATAAGCAAAAAGTAATAGCTTCATTCATTACACTTAGGAACGTGTGTGGAGCTGCTGCGGGCAAAATCTGAAGTGGGCCAAAGATCTGAAGGTCCCTGCTGCAGGGCTCAGGGAATGAATGTGTCACCCCTCGATGCTCGTGATTCAGAACGGCTGCCAGGGTCACTCACCTGCGAACGTCCGAAGGACCTAGGAGTGAGGATGGTGCCATAGCCACATTCTTAGTGGATCCGGGCATTGAACTTACATTCCACGAGCCACATTTCAGAAAACCTCTTGTGTCTTTACATTAATCAGGCTTTGTATTCTATTAACAAAAACTTAGAGTACTAATTTGACCCAGATAAAGAATAGAAGGGCCTCATTTTCCAATGCTTTAGAAATTGCTAATTATTAAATTTTCCCAACAAAAATTCCTGTGATTATAAATGAAGCTGCATTTTCTTTGGGAAGGGTCATTTTCTGCTGCATGATTTACAGGTGAAGGCAACTTCATAGCACGAAAGACAAAGCATGGTGTGCTAGATTGACTTGCTCATATGATGTGTACTGGATTTTTTTCTTAGAAGACTGTCAAATAAACACACTCAAATCTGTTAAGTAGGCCCTAGTGCAAGCCCTAAAGTCCTCAATTTTTTAAAAGGAATTTGGCTTATATTAGATTTAACTTGCTCACAGGAGAGTACAGTGAATCAATCTATGAATTTAAAAGAAATTCCATGCTTATAATCATAATCAATAGAGTTATTTTAATTGATCTGGGACATTGACTCCGGTTTTCATTAAGATACAGCTGAAGTAACTAGCAACATTTTCCAGTTTCTAAAAGAGGAAATCCATGGGATTCTTCCTTTAACATCAACAAAGATATGCAGAGAAATTTAGGGGAAATTGGTTTTTTTCCCCTTCAGGTCAGAGCATACTTACTCAGAAAGGCAAATAATGAATTATACTATAGCCTAGTTGATGATGTCAAGTCATTTTCTTTCCAGTTTTCAAAAGCCAGATTTTCACGCCAGTGCGAAAGTTCAGGCATCGCAGGAGCAGGCGTCCAGCCTTGGGGTTGGTGGGGGTCGGAGGCCACATGCAAGCCGGGCAGAAACGACAGACTGTGCAAGGAGGGTGGCACGGGTCCGAGAAGTCTTACATCAGAGGGAGTTTTCTTATTAAAGCCTTAGTATACTCTTTGTTTCCAAGCATCTGGACTCTTAAAGAGCTTCGCCTTGTTTATTCTAGAAACAGTTCCTTAGGCACGCAAGCTACCACTTGCGTTTTATCTTATTTTATGACTTGACTGGAGGTCCCACAAGGCAATCACGCTCTAAGAACACACAGCTGTATTCTCCTTGACGTTAATGGAGTGTCTTTAGAACAATAAACCTAAACCTTTCTCCCCATCCTGTCCTTCAGCAACCATCCACCTGAGGAATCTCTTGTAAACCCATGGGTAACAGAGTTTCAACAGTCGCCGTCTTCTTAGCAGAAAATGGGGGTGGGGTGGAGTTCGTCATCCGGGCTGTGTGGGGTGTGCGTCAGAGTCTCAGCAAGGCACGAGTGGGTTGAAACAGCACTTCAGTTGCTCTGATACATCTTAGAGAAAGGAGCATCATTCTTTCCTTCACCAAGCTCCATGTTAGGAATGTTTTGTCGGGGGCTGTATGCTCCCAGGTGGCATGGTGCTGTCTTATGAACAGGCAGACTAACCCAAAATTTAGGCCGGTGATGAGCATGGGTAAACAAATAAAGAAAAGACACTAACTAGTCAATGATTGGTAACTAAAATAAAAAACATTAATATGGTAGTCATTAAAAAATTAGGACTCTGTTTGATGTCCTAATTTGTCTTTAGTTTGAAATGCATTGCAGGTGGTCAGGGAGGCAGGGACACTTTTATAGCTTTAATGTTTGAAGTGGTAAAGCTCTTAATCTTTTTCATGTTCAAGGTCAGAGACTCATCCTGGGGGCAAGACAGATTCTGTTGAGACGGTCTCTGTGTGTTAGAACTGTGATAATTCCAGAGCTCCCTCAAAAGCACACAGGGGCCCAGACACATAGCCTCTCAACATGTTGGCCTACTGAGATTTCACATAAAAAACCATGACTCAACCTTTCCCAGTTTGCATCGTATGGTTATAAAAAGGTGGCTCGTGAGGAAGCATACAAATGAAGTGCCTGGTAAAGTATTATTTGAGGTGACTGGACAACGATCGCATCCTCCTTCAATGACATGGCTTCCAGCGCTGTCACGACCGAGTGCCACCATGAAGTGGGGGGCTGGGGAGCAATCGGTTCTCAGATCCAGCCTGGCATTAATAGACCTTTCTCTGATAGTAGGTTCTCTCTCCTGCTGTCCTGTATAAATAGCATCTGCAGAAAGGCAGTTATTAAGGAGGCAGGGCAGTGATCTCACCCTTCCCATCACACCAGGCATCGGTATGTTTTTTTCTTTCACTTCTGGGCACCACGATTCAGCATTTGCAGATGCTCAGTGGGACACAGCTCAGGTTGTAGGAACCTGAAGTAAAGGAGAGGAGGGTTCTTTCCTGGAAGACTTCGATATCATCTTAATCTGTTCTTTTGGGTGTGTTATTGTAACTTTTTGCTTTCAAATAATTTTATCTTACAGAAAAGCTGTAAGAATAGTGCAAGACACTGTACAGTACTCTCATGCAAAGTTCACAGTTAATATTTTGTAATACTGTTTTATCGTTGTGTGTATTTGTGGGTAACATTGCTTTGTATAATTTGGCAAAATGTTGCAGTCATAATGCTTCTTTCTGTTAAATATGTAGTGTGCATTTTCTAAGAGCAAGAATGTTCTCTTATATAACCATAGTACAGTGATCTAAATAATGTAGATGATAGCAACACAATCTTTTAATCTAATCAAGAGAACTTATTCAAATTCTACCAAAATTAATGTCCTTTATTGCTATTCCAGGGTCCAGTCCTAGATTAGGTATTGCTTGTCAGACTTCCTTTGCCTTCCATAATATTAACATTTTTGAAAAGTACAGAACAGTTATTTTTTAGAATATCTCTCAATGGGGGCTTGGATGATGTTTTCTTATGATAAGATTCAGATGACTCATTTTTGGTAGGAACATTACAAAAGTGGTGAAGAGACCCCTTTAATGCATCATATGTAAAATCACATGATTTTGGTTTGGCCCATTAATGCTGATAAAATATGGCTTGGTTCATGGGTTGTCTTCCAGAACTCCATGGCAAAGCTACTGAATTTTCTCCTTGTACTTAATAAATAACTTTTGAGAAGATACTTTGAGGCTATGTAAATCCTGTTTATCAGCAAATTTAACCCAGTAGTTTGATGATTTTGGCCTAACTCAATTCTTATTGTGATCACTGATAAATTATCATTTTCTTTTTTTATTATAGTAAAATACATATAGTATTTTTATCTTAACTATTTTAAGTGTGTAATTTAGTAGTGGTAAGTACATACACAAATAAGTTTTAACCTGTGGCACTTGAGTTTATAAAACTAAAATAGCAACATATACAGAACAGTTGTGGAAGAATTAAATAAATATATATCAAAGTCTTAGCATTCTATTTTTTTATGTATCTAAGTTCATTATCATTTTTTTAATTTTATTTTTCAATTACAGTTGGCCTCAATATTATTTTGCATAAGTTTCAGGTGCACAGCATCGTGGTTGGACCATCACGCACTTTACAAAGTGATCCCTCTGGAGTTTCACGTGCGTACCTGGCAGCACGCAGAGTTATGACGACATCATGGACGGTGTTTCCTGTGCTGCCCTCTCCACCCCGTGGCTGCTGTGTGACTGCCAGTTTGCACCACTCAACTCTGTCACCTCTGTCACCCATGCCCCACACTCCTCCCTGCTGCCGACCTGCAATTTTCTAACTCATGTATTTCTTTTATATTTTCTAGCTGGCATTTTACTATAATGAAAAGCTCCCCCATCCATATTTTATTATTAAGAAATCTAGACCTACTGAGATCTCATGTTTCTAGGACTTCTTGAAGGGTGTAGCTAGAAAATAAATGTAATGTGTACACACACATACACACACACAAGTACACACATGTCATAGCTGTATCTATCTATATCTGTCCTGTATAGCTTGAAAGTCATGCATTTATACTAACGCCTTTAATTTAAACCCAACACCATATGCTTAATTTTTATCTTGTTCCCTTCCATATGCTTCACTTCTTTATTTATTTGCTCATTCCTAGAGTATAGAAAGAGTAGTTCAGAAATATTAACCCACACTGTTTCTACCAACAAATTTGGCAACAAACTCAACATTTGTTTAGAGTTCCTTAAATCTTTAGTCTGAGAGGATAAAATGAAAAAAAAACACAATGTTCTAAAGTTTCCTTTTGAATTAGTTGTCACATCCTCATTAAGTGTAGTTACATTATACATTTGCAACATGATTAAATTAATGAGTTTCTGTTTCTATTCAATTTAAGTTTTCCCCCACATCTTTGTTGATGTGTTTATTTTTTGAGAGTATACAATAACAACAGAGTCCTCAAGTTAGAATTATACAAAAAGAGAGAAGAATTCAGGACTCTTCCCTAAATGCTTCTACTCTTGCCTTTCAAACATGTTGTCAAGATAATCACAAACTAATTTCTGGTTTATCTTCCACATATGTGCCTGTGGTGTTGTTTTTCTTTTTGAAAAAATAGGAAAAAATGTATATATGATTTATTATTTCCCTTTTTCTGTAACGTTGTATGTTACATTTTGCTTTTTTCACATTATTTTTGCATTTAATAGTAAATATTAAAACACCACATTATTTCATTTCTCATTATTTGCTGTAGCTTTATGTCAATCCATTGTGTCAGTAGATCATAGTTTATCCAACCAAACTCCTATATACGAGCATTTAGGTTATTTCTGATGTTATGTAATTTCAAACAAAGATGTAATTAATTATCTTGTATATATCTATTTATATGTTGTCGGCAGTGTGTCTACAGAGTAAATGGTTAGAAGCTCAGTTGCTGGGTCACACACATGCATAGTCCTGCAGATTTATCAAGTTCCCCTCAGGAAAGGTTGCACCAGCTTGCGTTCCACCAACTGCATATGGGGGTGCCTGCTTCCCCATAATCTCGCCAGCAGAAGGTGTCAGGCTTTCATTTCTGCAGTCTGAGAAGTGGAAAATTATATCTCAATGTGGCTTAAATTTGCACTTCTCTTATTTTGAGTGAAACTGAGCACCTTTCATACGTTAAGGAGCCATCTTGAATTATTCATTCATTTCTTTGGCCAATTATAATAACAGGTTTGAATCTTTCCCCTCTAAACTGTAAAGAAACCACTATAGCTCATAATAATAACTCAGTGAATTAATATATATGAAATATTAACTCTTCATCTGTGATAAATATCACAAATGTTTTCTCCTTGTTTTTTTACTTGTCTTTGACTTCACTTAAGTAGTTTTTGCCAGGCAAAGCTTTTCGTTGTAATTATTTTTTTAAATTTTATGAAGTCACATTTATTTGTGGGGAAGAAGGTGTTTCCTCCTATTCTTTTACATAGCTGTTGCCTCTGATTGATTTATGTAATTGCACTCACAGCTCTAGTTCAATGTCAAACAGTAGTGGCTACACCGATGCATCCTTGTCTTGTCTGGGTCCTCGTGACATGCTCCATTTCCTGGTATCTTAAGATGCTGGTAAGTGTATCTTATCATGCTAAATAAATATTCATCAAGCCACACAATTTACTGTGTTTCTGAATTTAAAATCAGTAGTGAGTGTGGAATGTCAAAGTTATTTTGGTGGTATTTTGTTGGATTTTTGCTGGTTTTTAAGCATCTGTGGGCATCATCATAATATGTAATTTTCTTTCTGAACTGCCTTTATCAGATCATTAGAGATTTGGTAGAATTTCCTTGTGTATTCATTTAGGTTTAGTTAACTAATTTCTTTTTTTATTTTTTTTAGTCCTCATGTTTATTGATTTCAGAGAGACAGAGAGAAACATCAATGTGAGAAAGAAACATCCTTCTATTACTTCCTATACACACCCCTACTGGAGATTGAACACGCAACCTAGGTATGTGCCCTGACCAGGAATCAAACCTGTAAACTTTTGGTATACAGGATGATGTTCCAACCAACTGAGCCACACCAGCCAGAGCAAACTTTCTTTACTTTTGAGAAATGAGTAAGTTGGGGACAATAGACATTCTGGATATATTATCCATTTAATCTACAAAATTAGACAGGCATGTCTGTAGTGCATGCCTACTATCTGTAGGGCCCAGAGCAAGAACACAAATGGAGATTCATGTAATATACCTATTTTAAACCTTTAAACCAAGCAAATAAACTATAAAAAGAAATGTATTTTATCCTTCTGCTTTGATGAAAATATCTCCACAAGGACCTGTAAGGCCAAATTTGAGTTTAGAACTTCGTATTTGTCAATTTTGTTCTGGATCACAATGGCATGGAGAGAGATGAGGGCAGACCCCCAATGTCATCTTCCTTTCTTCCTAACTGCACACAGCAGACGCATGTGTACACCTGAGACCACGTGACCAGGCTCTGTCTACAGTCTCCCATACCGCACTGGCCCTGCAAAGAGCTGTCTCCTGCCCGCCCCTTGGGCAATTTGCCCAATATTGGCTTTGGAATGAGGCCCAAAAAGCCTCTGGAAATGAGTTTAGGTTCATTTGAACATGAAATTTCAGATGCAATATACACAGAGCATGGACAAAAGCAAAGAACGACATGGGTTTGGTGTTCATAGGCCCTCAGCCCTATGAAATCCCTGTCCCTTGGAGATAGGCAAAGCTATGGGATGGTCAGAGTGGTCCAAAGAGGGGCTGTCCTTTCTGAGTCTAAAGGCAACAGGGCGGTGATGTTAAAGAGGATAACATTAACATCCTGAAATTTGCTTTATTTAAAGCAAAAGTGGTTTGGCCTATCAAATTTGTTTTCTGTGTATAAAGTTAACCTAGCAATTAATTACATATTTGGAGCTCTACATTTAGAAAATAATGTTAAGGATCTAAAAGCTTTAGTTTTAAATTTGATCATTGTAGAATAATATATGATGGCCTAAAATAGAAAGTAGTAGAAATGTTCAACGGTAACAAATAAGTAAACTATGATGCTTTCGCCAATTAGAATACTATTTAGGCATAAAAATTGTTATTGAAAAAACTGTATATTCCTATGAATAATGTTTATGCATAATATTAAGCAAAATATAATACATAAATTACATATAATTATACATACAATACGATTTAAACTGGGTTAAAATAATATTTTCATAGAAATAAAAGAGGATAAGAATTCTGCATAGTGCATCTGTAATTCAAGGCATAAAATTGTTTCCAACTCCTTGGAGGAAAAAAACCCTGCAGTGTATCCGTGTCTATGAGTAAGTTTTAAGACTAAGTGTTTACATTTTTTCCTGATCTACGTTCCTGAGGTTTCAGATTTTCTTTCCTGAGCATTTATTACTATTACAATGAATAGAAATATGATAAGATCAGACCTACTTATCTCTAAGATCCTTTCCAACTCTAGCATGGAAATATTTTTGTCTCTGAAGAATCAAAAGCTCTTGTTCCCATGTCTCTGTCCCGGGGGTATTAAGCCAGAATTAACAGTTGATGCCTCTCTTAAAAAACGTGAACATTAGCTAAGCTCTCAAATAAATCCTGAAATTTTGAGGCAGATTCTTGTGTCAGACAGCCAATTTCCTCATAGCAAGCATTCATTAAATATGTCTGTGATAAATTTGAAGTATACATAGACTGAACTGAGGCCCTGATCATTGATACACATTTGCATTCCCCGCGTTGCCAGAGATTTTGTTCGGTGTAAAAGCACATTGGACGCAGTGGGGTCATCTGAAAGAGTTACAAATTGTCAGCTGGCATTTTTTTTTTGTTTCTACCAGTACCTCCTAGTACTACTTCTTGCTCCTGATGAAAACCGAAATCAATCTACTAACATATTTCTAATTACATTAGAAATTTTCATTGTATGATACATTTTCTGGAATTTTAAAACCTCTTCTGATATTTTGTCCATAGCTTAGGTCTAGGTCAGAACTTGGCATTTTTAAACAAAGACAGTGGCGACACAACCCTGTGTGAAACATTCCTTGATTCTGAAAACTGGCCCCAGCACGGACTTCCGAGTTGGTCAGAACTGTATTCGAATGCAAACTGTATCATTTAATGTCTGCACAACCCTGTACCAGTTACTTACCTCTTCTGAATTTCAGATTGGACTCTGCAAAGTCTTCCTTAATGTGTAGGACTATGGTAAACATTAAATGATGCAATTTTAGAAAATATAGGGTAGGAATTCAATAAATTAAAAACTTAGTAGTCACTATAATTGCTTAGTGATGTGAATTCAGATATTATAACATAAAAAGTCAAAATTGGAATGTTAATTTTTTTCAGAACCCCATATGTAAGTATTGTACTAATAAAGTCAACTAATGGGAAAAAAAACCACTTGTCCAAATATAGATTTTTGCATTGACTCATGGGATAAAAGCTCCAACATTAAGAAATGCTAAACAAGAGAAAAAATAGTGATAAGATTGACAGCAATAATTTTGGAGCCTCCAAATTGTAAAACTAGCTATGAAGGTGAAATAAGTAGGAAAATATACTTTATGGGGAAAAAAATGACAGGAAATGAGATATATACATAAATGGTTAGATGTAAGTATCATTTGATTAGTAAACCATTACGGATTAATATGAGATATTTTTGGTTTATATTATATATTTTTAATATTTTATATTATTATTTTGTCCTTACTAATCCTAAACTTGATTTACTTGTACAAAAGAGTCATATCGTTGGTTTAATTTTCATGTTCTTAACTGTTGGCAAAAACAACTACCTTATAATTTTTCTATGAACACTAAATAAGATACTGCTTTTACAGTACCAAGCCAAATGTTTGGCACTTGTGAATACTCAATCATCATAGCTCCATTTATGACCACAGCAACTCTAGAACAAAATCTCATCCCTAAAAAGAGACACTGAATTATAAAACTAATGCCTCAGGATGCTAGGTGATGAGAAAAACCTAAAACTAGAAAGGCAATTTCTGATTCCAGTCTTCTTGACTCTACTTGTTCGAACACCTCTTCCTGGAGTTCTGATGCGTGTCAGTCATGATGTGACAATGAATTATCCCTCAGGCTGCAATTTCTGGGGACGCTTTCAGATGCAGATGTTACCTGGGAGTTGCAAGGTTATAAAAATGATCAATGCTACCACGTTTTACATAAAGTAGCAGACTCTTCCTGACACTCAGATACAGGAACCCCAACCAGTCTAGGAGACCACAGCTCCCTCGATGCTTATCTGGACATTAATGTCACTTTACGAGCTTCATGGGAATCCCCTGGAGCGCCCTTAGAACCTATGGTGTGTGAACTGAACAAAGAGCAGCTGTGGCCCTCATTAGCTCGGTAGCCTTACGTAAGTCACTCAACTTCTCCAAGTCTTATTTAGAAAACTGGAACAAAATTTCCTCTCCTGCTACTATAAAGGATCATATGAAGGTAAAATGGGATAATGGATCTAAATATGCTGGGGGGGAAACAAAATGCAATGCTCTTTATAACATAAACTTGGATTATTATCTTCAGAGGCAAAGAGAATACACTTTTAAAGCCTTTTAAATGATGTTAAGAAATATAGCCTTGCAAACGTGGTCAACAGCAAACTCATAGGGGCAGTGAAAGAAGCTAAGACTAATAGGACATAACTGAAAACCATGGGAAATCACAAACTCTGTTTGGGGTCTTTCACAGCTGGCATTTTCACTTGTGTGTGTGTGTGATTTAAATTCACTTACTAAACACTTGAGTCTATTTTTCTAATGTTTATCCTGTGAATGCCTCCAACTGTAGCCAGAAGAAAAGCTGTAGGTAGTGAAGATGAAAGAGAGGGCAAAAGAGGAACAAGAGGAGGCAGAGAAAGTTCTACGTAGTGCTCCAAGGCCCCAGCTTACAAGGTCTGCTTTCACCTTACCCATTCCTGTGTTTTAGATCTTAGCAACCAGTGATCACTTAAACATCGTGGGTCCCACAGTGAGTGAACTGATATTTTCTCTTTGCCTGGTGGGGTATTTGCATGTTTACTGGTTATTCCAGGATGATACTTATCATTCACTAAATGTGTCAAGGACAAAACAAATATGCTAGAGAGAAATTTGGGAAAGACTTAGAAGCTATAAAATATTACTTCTTGACAGCAAGATATTTCATTGTGGCTGGTGGGCGGGGCTTGTCAGTGGACCATGAAGATTAAATCCTCCACTGGCAGTGAATTTTTACATGTTGCCAAGGACAGAAGGGTAAAAGGTCAGTGTGAGGAAAGTGGTGCCTGCAGACAGTGGCGCAGCAAAATGCTTGTGGGTGGCCCGCTGTAATGGGAAGGAGAGCAGCCTGTCCCAGGGGACTTCTGCACAGTAAGAGGTCACAGATGCTGCAACAGGAATAATCCACAGAAGACGGCAGGTTACAGTCACAAGAAGCTATCCATATACAAAGAGTGTGCATTCTTGGAAATTTCAAGGAGACTCTTTGCCCTTGATTGTCACAAAGTTCCAACCATCCTCTGATCACTACTGACTTACCCAGTGCTGGGCATCAGAATGACTCCATAGGAATTGAACTTTCTCTTATAAATGCATGATGTCATTATGCTAAGACCCACCATACAGGACATGATTAAGATACTAGTTCTCCAACATATGGATGAAGAAATTAAAGCTCAAAGAAGTCTCACAGCAAGCACATATTGATTCCAGCTGGAGTGCAATATGAGCCCTTTGAGCTCCAAAGTCAATTATCTTTATCAGCTTATTGTATGTGTAGGGCTTCCTATAAAAACAAGTGAGCCAGCAAGTGGGAACACAGTGGCCTGCATCATTGGAAAAGTTACCCAACTTTTCTTGATTTTAGATTTTTAAATATTTTTTCAAAGAACCAATGATAACATCTTCTGCATAATACCACTTAATAATGAAGGCAAAAAATTTTTCCACATTTTTTAGCATTATATGAATATTAGTGGATAATAATTTATTTCCAGTGTCTGGAACATTGTAGAAATTCAACAAATTTTACTAACTTAATTAAATCAAGTATCTCTCTAAGTACTTAAGTACCTTTCAGGCAATATTGGATTGACCTCAAATAGGACAGGTAACATTCTAAAAACGGGAGAAAAGCAGCATATGGTATACTGGAAGATAAGATGGGGAGCCGGGTGTTAGAGGAGACAGGGACGTATATTCCCAAATGGCATCCCATTCTCGGTACTGAATTCTGAAATGTAAAAAGGAGGAAATTAAAACTCCCAGAAGTGCCCTGGCTGGTGTGGCTCAGTGGATTAAGTTCCATTGTGCAGACCGGAGGGTCCTGGTTCCATCCCCAGTCAGGGCACATGCCTGGGTTGCAGGCCAGGTCCCCAGTAGGGGGTGCACCAGAGGCAACCACACACTGATGCTTCTCTCCCTCTCTTTCTTTCTTCCTCCCTTCCCCCCTCTGAAAATAAATAAAATCTTTTTCAAAAAAACTCTCAACAGTGTTTTAGTGCTGTAAGGCTGTCATAGGTGTAAGTGAAGCATCTGTAAAATATAAATAAAATAAGTGTCCTATTGTCCAACATAAGTAAAAATTCAAACTGTTTTATATTTATATTCAGTTAATTTTATTTGTTTATTTGTTAGACATTATGCTTGTACATAAGTGTGAACAAGACAAATATGACTTCTCTACTAACTGAAATTATATTCTAATAGAAAATATAGACAAAAAACTAAATTTTTACACTTTTTGATCTTGTAAACTGCCATGAAGTAAAGAAAGAAGGAATTTTGGGCAGCTTTGGTATTTCAGAAAGGATGTTTACAGGTGAATTTTTCTGACATGAGACTAGATGGCTGTAGTGTTAAAAGGATTATTGATTATTTGCTACATTTAGACTCCTTCTATAAAGGGGCAATTAAACATCTTTAACTTCTTTTGAGTAAGTTCAACTTTTGTTCTTCAGATAAAGACAGGATTTATTTTCCCGAGTCAGTTATTTTTAGTGCTCAAGAGTTCAAATGCAGTTCAGAATGCCAACCTGACACATTCTGACTGGGAAAATACAGCAAAGCATAATTTCCCCAAATTAATTGTATCATCTGAGCTACATGACAGTAGATTTTGCTGGTATAAGTATTGCATTAGGACATATCTCAAGGGAAAAATAAAGAGACCAAGTTAAGTTTAATAAATATGATTATCACACAAAGAAGACACTGTGGTGCTGTGGAAAGAGGTATACATTTTGGAAAAAAACAAAAAACGAAAGTAAATCATATGATCTCATTGAACCCCATTTTTCTTATCTGAAAAGAAACACGTGGATAATAAATGTTAGAAGCAAATGTTTATTTACTGCTTCTGATATTTCCTTCCAGGTGAAGGGAAGAGAGGGTAACAATTCTGGCTTCTTCCTGACGACCCATTTGCTTTGCTCCAGAAAAAATAGAATGACTTCATGGAATGGTAAACTTACGGAGAATAACATAAACCTGTTCAGCTCTTCTTTCCTCTTTGGGAAGAATTTGTAAAAGGGGCAGGCCCACACCTGGAGAGTACCTACTGAAAAGCTGATTGACAGGCGGGTAAGACGGTCAGTGTTAAGAAACTTGATAATATTCTCCAAGGTCAATAGTCAAGATGATCAGGCAATGGGTACAGACCTGCTAAGAATTTTCACTTTTAAATATCTCATATTCTGGTACGGCAGAAAAGTTCTATTTTAAATCTTAATAATAACTTGTGGTTTACAGTTCTTTGTGGGAATCAAACATAATAATGAATGTAAAGGTGTTGTGCAAATTTAAATCTGCATATAAACTTATACATTTTTATTACAACAATATATTTTACTATTAAACATCAATCTTCAAAAGTAGAAATAACAATGAAAGTATCGGAATGAGGCTCTGGAATTTTTAAGCAACGCCGGGCACGTCCAGGATGCCTCAGCTTTAGGTAAAGCATGCCGGGCTGCTATTTGTCTGTGAGGGGCTCGTTCCCATCGCTCAGGTAATGATCTCTGTTATGAGTCGGATTGTGGCTCCCACAAAAGCTTCGTTGAAATTCTTACCCCTTCTGCCTGTGAACGTGATCTTTTTTGTTGCTATTGTTGTTTTTGTTTTTTTAATACGAACCTAATGTTATGTTAATAGTATGCATATATGTTAATGCATATATGTTAATATATGCATTTTTAAAATCAGGGAAAATAGAAACCAAATTTTTAGCAATAGTTATCTCTGAGGGTAAAATTTCAGGAGACTATTTTTCTTTATATATTTTGGTATTACATGATTTTTTACAGGATGCATATAATACTTTTCTTTTTTTAACTTTTTTTTATTGTTGAAATGCAGTTCTCTCCACATCCCTCCCACAACTCCCCCCAACCCCAGCCATCCCCACTTCCCACCCTTGATCCTACCTCCCTTAGGTTTTGTCCATGTGTCCTTTATACATGTTCCTGAAAACCCTTCCCCCTTTTCCCCCAATTATCCCCTCCCACCTCCCCTCTGGTTACTGACAGTTTGTTCTTAATTTCAATGTCTCTGGTTATATTTTGCTTGCTTGTTTGTTTTGTTGATTAGGGTTCACTTATAGGTGAGATCATATGGTATTTGTCTTTCACCTCCTTGCTTATTTCACTCAGCATAATGCTCTCCAGTTCCATCCATGCTGTAGCAAAGGGTAGGAGCTCCTTCTTTCTGCTCCGTAGTATTCCATCATGTAAATGTACCATAGTTTGGGGATTTTTTTTTTGTTTTTTTTTAAAGATTTTATTTATTTATTTTTATTTTTAGACAGAGAGGAAGAGAGGGAGAGAAATGTCTATGTGTGGTTGCCTCTCAAGCACCCCTACTGGGGACCTGGCCCTCAACCCAGGCAATTGCCCTGATTGGGAATCGAACTGGCAACCCTTTGGTTTGCAGGCCTGCACTCAATCCACCAAGCCACACCAGCCAGGACACACCATGATTTTTAGATCCATTCATTTACTAATGGGCACTTAGGTTGTTTCTAGCTCTTGGCTATTGTAAACTGTGCTGCTATGAATATTGGGGTACATAGGTTCTTTTGGACTGGGTTTCAGGGTTCTTAGGCTATAATCCCAGCAGTGGAATTTCTGGGTCAAAAGGCAGTTTCATTTTTAGTTTCCTGAGGAAATTCTTACTACTTTCCAAAATGGCTGCACTAATAGTCTGCATTCCTACGAACAGTGTGCACTAGGGTTCCCTTTTCTCAACATCCTCTCCAACATTTGTTGTTTGTTGATTTATTAATGATGTCCATTCCCACTAGTTTCAAGTGGATCTCATTGTGGTTTTAATTTGCATCTGTCTGATGGCTAGTGATGCTGAGCATTCTTTCATATGTCCGTATGCCCTCTGTATGTCCTCCTTGGAGAAGCATCTGTTTAGGCCCTTTGCTCATTTTTTTAATTGGATTGTTTGTCTTCTTGGTATTGAGTCATATGAGTTCTTTATATATTCTGGAGAGCAAACCCTTGTCTGAGGTTTTATTGGCAAATATGTTTTCCCATACAGTTGGTTCCCCTTTCATTTTGCTGATATTTTCTTTAGCCATGAAGACGGCACAGCAATCAGACAAGAAAAATAAAAGGCATCCAAATTGTAAAGGAGGAGGTAAAACTGTCATTGTTTGCAGATGACATGATAGTATTCATAGAAAACCCTGTAGGCTCCACCAAAAAAACTACTAGACCTAATAAATGAATTTGGCAAAACAGGGGGATACAAAGTCAATATTCAGAAGTTAAAGGCATTTTTGTATAACAACAATGAAATATCAGAAACAGAAACTGGGGGGATCCCATTTACTATAGCAACAAGAAAAATAAAGTACCTAAGAATAAACTTAACCAAGGAGGTAAAAGATCTGTACTCAGAAAGCTATAGAACACTAAAGAAAGAAATTGAGGAAGATACAAATAAATGGAAGCATATACTGTATTCATAAATTGACAGAATTTAATATCATTAAAATGTCCATACTATCCAAAGCAATCTATAGTTTCAACACAATCCTTATCAAAATACCAATGACATATTTTAAAGTTATAGAACAAATATTTCAAAAATTTATATGGAACTGTAAATGACCCCAAATAGCCTCAGAATTTTGAGAAAGAAGAACAAAATAGGAGGGCTCAGAATACCTGATATCAAATTATATTACAAGGCCACTGTAATCAAAACAGTCAGGTACTGGCATAACAGACACATGGATCAATGAAACAGAATAGAGAGCCCAGAAATAAACCCAAGTCTCTATCATCAATTAATATTCAACAAAGGGGAAAGAAACATAAAATGAAATAAAAATAGCCTCCTTAGTAAATGGTGCTGGGAGAGCTAGACAGCTTCATGTAAAAAAATGAAACTAGACCACAAACTTACACCATACACCAAAATAAACTCAAGATGGATGAAAGACTTAAATATAAGTTGTGACACCATGAAAGTCCTAGAGGAAAACATATATGCAATAGTAAAATGTCAGAGAGCCCACACAGCAATATTGTCACTGATATATCTCCTAGGGCAAGGTATATGAAGGAAAGAAAAAACAAATGGGACTTTATCAAACTAAAAAGTTTCTGCATAGCTAAAGAAAACTATAGTCGTATTTTAAAACATTTTGAGGAGCAGATCAAGAGAGCACCTTTGGATGCTGGATAGGAATTCAAAAATCACATTAAAATTATTGACTGATAGCCACTACATGTCTATGACAGAACAATTTTGGTTTTTGGTGATATATCTGTCCTCCCAAGAGATAAAAGTCAAGCAGCAGGTCTGCTTCATGGAGAACATTAAAAAAGAGTTCCTTTGAAGGAGAAACATCTGCTATTGAAGTTCATTTCAGAGACACTTTAAAAATGTGCTTTGTTCTCTAAGACTATGGTGAAAAAAGCACTGAACTCTCAGCCTTCAAATTGACCTGTGCCATCTTGGAATGGACAAGCTAAATATTTTTTATATGTTACACTTCCTCCCACTTCTCAGCAAGGAAGAAGGAGGCTCAGTGATATGGAATGATTAGGAGAGCAAGAGATCACAAATGTTCCTCTTCACAGTTGATCACCTAGGGTCAGCAATAGCTCCAAGCACGGGTATAGTAGGGAGGTCATAGCATTGATTCAAAATATGCCACTTCCTACTGTAGTATAGCCAAGAGGTTAGGATGCATATCCAAAAATATGTACTGACATACATAAATATCTTATTTATAAATAGCTTCTTTTTAAGTGCAGCTACATACAGTGGTTAAGAACAAAAACGCTGGATTCAGTCTGGTGTTTTCAAGTCCCTACTGCACCTCTTAAAAGCTGTGTGTGGCTTAGGTCAAGTTACACTTCTTTGGGCCTCAGTTTCTTCATCCACACTAAGATAATTATAGCACCTACTTTATAGAGCCATTATCAGGGTTAATTAAGTTCATAATTATAAAGTGTTTAGAACAGTGGCATGTGCTATAATTCTGTTTCTATATTAAATTAATCCTTGAGAACTTAATTTATGAAATAATAAAAACATAAATTGTTTTCTTAGGAACCCTTGAATCCAAATGTACTTTTTTTGTAGTTGTTATTGTTGTTCTCTTAGAAGAAAACAGTCTTGCTCAGGCCACACAGTGAAATGTGGGCAGGATGAGGCTAGAACTTCCAACGTTTAATGGCTATTTCAGGTCTTTTCCCATCTGGCACTCTCAATACTTGTCAGCCATAAAACATGCCATTTGCTCTTCCTGTTCTTTCCTCTCACACTGGAGTTTCAAAGTCTTATAAATCTGGGAACTTACAAGCATGTTCTTGACTTCAAAGTCTTCCTAGTCCTTGAAGGCAAGAGCAAGGATGACAGTATCCTTCAGAGCTTTTGGGTTAAGGAATTATTTCCTAAAGGCCATGGTCAGAATGTAAACTTCTGAATGTACTGGAGCACTGAAATAATTTATCTGAAAAAAGTTCAGTCAAGAATGAGACCTGGTCAAGTGTATTAACTTGAGATGATCAGTTTTTGAAAAAATGTCATTGGTAGCAAATGACAGAGTAGTTAGAGGAGAGGAATGTCAGCAGAGTTTACTGAGAAATAAAAAGCTAAACCAGCCCACGGAGCAAGAGAAAGAATGACCATGCACACAGTACCTTCATAGCACGTGAATGCAGTTTTTCTTGTTTCAAGAACACAATCAGTTGGTGAGAAGAGGCTAATGGTAGGGCAGCAAGAAGAATGAGGAGAAGGGGAAGCCAGTGCTATTGGACTACGTGCAGACCCTGTGCCGGTGTGTTTTTCACATTTATGCTGTGAGGTGTTATGTTTTTAATCCTACTTTCTGATGGGAAAATGGGGTCTAAAATAAGCTTAAACACTTGCCCCTAAGCTAAGAAGAGGCAGAGCTGGAATTGAAACACAGGGCTATACTATGGAGGAAAGAGTCATTCTGCCACCATGGCTGGGGCCTCTTTATTGTGATAACCCCCTTTCTTTTCTCCCACTTGCTGAACCCAATGGACGGATTCTCACTGTGGAATGCTGTTCTCTTACCACTCTCACGCCAAAAACCCATCACCGTGTACGACAAGGTACTTGACTGCCTATCAAGGAGAGAAGAGAAATTGCTCTTTTTAAAACTATTTTTAGCAACAATTAACTGTCTAGCAGGTTTATCTTAAATGATCCTGGCACCATTCATGGGGCCTAGACTACTAGTGAAATGCAAATGCTAATTGTGCTGACAGCACTCGGGTAGCTTTGACTTTGGGCTCATTCTAACTGAAAGGCAGACTATAGGGCCTTGATTCACGTAAATTTGTGTGAACCAGATGACTGTCGTAAATTCTCAGCCTTATCATCATATTCTGCTATATTCAACATGTTCACTTCCCTGAATTACTCAGTTTCCTGAAGATTAATTTCACCCAGGTTTATTGAAAAGAGCGAGACAGGTCATTAAATGTAATATTAGCATCAGTCTGGAAGGTTTACTTATACTGAAGAACATCCCACTGAGCGCAGGTCAGAATTACACAAAACTTCATGAGTAAAACAAACTGTGATTTCTTTGACTTCACATTCTCCACCTGACCCGAATAACCCCAAACAAAAGAAAAAGGATAATGGTGGGTTTGTGTCTGAAGGTGAGACCTTCATATTCACAATCAAAATTTTTATGAACAAAGTGAATATATCTTTACTGATGGTGGTAGATAAAACATGAATATCAGTATAGATTCAAAGTTTTAATATATGAATGTAATCATGAAATTTTCCTTGAACCTTCATTGTCTACCAGGTGCTTTTATTAATGATGGCAGTTATGGAGTTCTTCGCAGTGCATGGCCTTGAGACTAATGTTGTGTTTTATTTTTGTATGCTTTTAAATAATACTCTATTTTTCTTCTGTGTATTTAAAAAATATTTTTTATCCATCTCTAATCACACTCCCCTCTCTGAGACACCAAGAGATGACATTTATTAACTGACAGTAATTAGTTCTGAATAGGTACACAGCACACTGAGGAATATAAGAAAAAGGAACACAAGAAAGTTATTCGGTGTTAACTTTGCACATTAATTCTAGTTCTGTCACTTGTTAGTGAATAAATGACTTTCAGCAAGTAAGTTATATCTGTAAGCAGTATCTTTCTCAACTTGTAAGAAAAAAATTAAAAAGAGGCGATTAATAGTGGTCCTACCTAAAAGGTGGTCTGTGAGGGGGAAATGAAATGAAGTTGGTAGTTGTTCAACACAGAGCCAGCCACATAATAAATGCTCAGGAAGTAATATTTTTAAAATAATTATTATGGGCAAGAGTAGAAAAGGCAAGTTCTAATGTCATATCATTTTATTATTTTCTGTAAAACAATTGACTAGATAGATAATAAGACATTTTTCTTTTATTTATGAGAGACTTTGGTATATTTCCTCAATTTTTTTTCTATGTATCATTTTGGTTCCACACTGCACTGATTTTGTTTATGATAGCGGGCTCCCTGCCTTTTGAATGTATTGTTCTGTCATAAAAACATTGACAGATTATTCTGTGCTCTGTGGCTACATTATATTTCATGCAGTACAGATATTGCATTACATTTTGATCACAGGATGTGGTAAGAAAGTCATGAAATTTTTTAATAGAATTTAAAGAATCAAATTAAAATGATTCAAAGTTAACATGGAGAGGTAAACATCTTCAAATATCCAAGAACATTGAATAAGATAAAAAATACTAAGAACGGATGTGTTTTTTTATACTACAGGTACTAGATGAATACCTGAAGTTCAAAATCATGTGGTATTGGCTCAGAAATAGATTAACTGATTGTTGTAACAGAGTCAGAATCAACAAATCCAATAGAGTAGATATGTCAACTATATGACAAAGATAGCAGTTTAAATCACAGGAAGAAGGAAGACTTATAAATTTTGATAGAGTAACTTCTCATTGGAAATATAATAAACCTTCATTTTCTTCTTCACATCATATTCAAAATGTAAAAGCCACATACACTGAATATTAAATATGAAAATAAATAATTAAATAAATGTAAGCAAATATAGAACTGAGTATTCTATACAAAGTAGACTTCGTGCATAATTTATGGTGGGGGCTGTTTTTGACGTGACAGCACATCTGGAAACAATACATATGCAAATGTTTATAAATGTACCTTTATTTTGTGAAAGAACCAGTTGTAAGAAAAATAATGACACTGAAAAATATTTTCAATAAAAATATGTGACAAAAAGTTATTATGCTATTTGTAAAACTTCTTCCAGTGGTTCAAAAAAGACACCTCATAATAAAGTTGTCATTGTATACAAATGGGCAACTTACAGAAGAGGAAATAAAAATGTGCAGAAAATATGAGCAGCAGTGCTCAATATCAATTGTGGTAAAAATATTGAAAATAAACCAATAATCAAATATACTTTTATCAGGTTAGCCAGAATTATAAAGGGTGGGATTGCCCACTGCTTGCAGTGATGTGGATATGTGTGTCCCCAGCACATTGACGCTAGGAATGTGAATTGATACAATTTTTTGTCAAAGTAATCTATTTATGACTGGTCAAATTAATATTACAGAATATAACAGATAACAAAGCAATCTCATTTATGGGATGCTCTCTTATAGGACACAGACATAAGATATATATATACACATACATATATGTACACATATACACATTTATGTATACATGCATATGTGTGTATACATTCGTACACATATCTATTCATATACAGTGAGATACATAACAGACAAGTCTTGTCCAAAGAATTGGGAGAAAAAATATTTTTGATAAAGGAACTGAACAAATCGCTGTATATAATACTTATTGTCAAAATAATGTGAATTAGTTTACCCATGCTTTATGTATTTACTTGTGTTTTTACCTTTTGTTCAAGTTGTGTTTTAATATTACACTGTTTCAGATCTGAAGGTCTGAATCATGGGCTGATGGATGCAGGCTTCACTGTAGATGCTTGAGCCTAACATTCATTCATTCATTGACTCATTCATTTATCAGAGAGTTATGGAGCATCCACTCTCCTCAACTATGAAGAACTTTATACAAATAACACTAAAAACTTAGGTAACAGATAAATTGATAGAAGAACCTGATTGCCAAAACTAAATCAAGAAAAAACAGAAAACCTGAAACATTAAAGAATTATATCAATAGTAAAAAGTCTCACACACAAAAAAAGTTGATTTACAGGTGAGTTCGCCAAATATTTAAATAATTAACACTCAATAAATACTTCTAAAATTCTTCATAAAAAATAAACACTTACCAACTCATTTTATGAGTATTAACATAACAGACACTGATTTTATAAAGCACAAAGATCTCATTTTAGGGATGAGAAGTCTGAAACCCAGGAGAGAAGTCATAGTATCTGCCAAAATTATTTATGAATTTTTAATGCAACAAACCACAGTGTCATATACTTTTTCCCCAAAAAAGATAAAACTTGTTATAAATAATAGGAATTTAGTTGAAAGATATTTGAAAATCTCTCCTCAGTTACAAACAATGCTTTTCCTGCTCTCTAGTTGGGGGTCGTCCAAGTCAACAGGTTTGGAAGTTAGCCAACTGAGTAGAAATCGCTTATACCATCAATCAACCAACAAAACACTGCAACTCCACACAGGCAAGGTCTTACAAGGGAGACAGAAAAAAGCAAAGATTCTTGGTACTCTATCCCTCAAGAATTTTTAAAACATTGTCGACAAATGAGCTACTGAAAACGTAGTAAGCAATACCACACAATGAATGAGGCAGAGAATAAGGTCCAGGGAAATCTCAGGGTGAGGAAAAAAGCCTGTGGGCTGGCTGGGAGGATCCAGGCTTTGCAGAAGAGGGGAGGCATTGGCAAGTAAGTAAAGCCCACACAGATAACGTGGAAACTGAATAAAAGACCAACCTAACCACTGAAGGCTACTTGCTATTCATGGTATCTATGTATTTCTGGTTTTTTTAAATAGTGGTTAGAACATTAAATTCGATCTCTTAACAAATTTTTAAGTGCATCGTACAGTATTGTTATTTATGGGCACAGCGTTATACAGAAGATCTCCAGAAGATATTTGTCTTGCAAAATGAAACTTTATACCTGTTTAATAGCAACTCCCCATTTTCTCAGACCTCCAGATCTTAGCACCCTCCATTCTACTTTCTGCTTCTATGAGCTTGACTATTTTAGACACCTCACATGAGTGGGGTTGTGCAGTATTTGTCCTTCTGTGACTGGCTTATTCCATCTAGCATAATGCCTTCAAGGTTCATTCATGACAAATAGGACAGCACGGCCTTCTTTTTAAAGGCTGAGTCATACCTTCTTGTTTGTATATACTGCATTTTCCTTTCTTTATTCCTCTGTTGATGGCTTTGTTTCCACATCTTATCTACTGTGAATAATGCTTCAAAGAACATTAGAGCATAAATATCTCTTTGAGATCCTACTTTCAATTCTCTGGGGGAAGTACCCAGAAGTGAGATTGCTGGATCATATGGTAGTTCCATTTTTAATTATTTTAGAAACCTCCACCCTGAACTCCAGAGCAGCTCTATCATTTCACATTCCTACCAACAGTATACAAGGGTTCTAATTTTTCCACAGTCTTGCCAACACTTATTTTTTAATATAAGATAATTCTAATGGATGTGGAGTAATATTTTACTATGGTTTTGATTTGCATTTTCTTGATGATTAGTGTTGTTAAGCAATTTTCATTTACAAATGAGCTATTTGTATGTGTTCTTTACAGGAATGTCTATTCTAGACTTTCGCCCATTTTTGAATTGGGTTATTTGTCTTTTGGCTATTAAACTATAGGAATTCCTTGTAAATTTTAGATATTAGCTACTTAACAGATACAGGGTTTGTAATCACTTTCTCCCAATTTCATAAATTGCCTTTTCATTTTGTTGTTTCTTTTGCTGTGCAGAAGCTCTCTAGTTTGCTGTGGTCACACATGCCTGTTTCTGCTTTTTGTGTCATATCCAAGAAATCATCACTAAGATCAATGTCAGGAAGATTTTTTTTTCTTGTTTTCTTTTAGGAGTTTTACAGTTTTGGGTCATTTTATCCATTTCTAAAAAACAGTTAAAGATGTTAGCATAGAACACACTATGACCATACATACACACAGTTACCCTTGGCAGATGATTAATCAATTTTAAGACCTCAAAAAATTTTAAGAAATATGAGGATTTCAAAGTACATACAGAAAACACTAGTATGGAAATAAAAGTAAGTGTGACTAAAGAAGGTTAACTTGGAGATTAAATATTAAGCTCTATAAAGCTCCAATTTTTCCAAGAAACTGGAAGTTGAGAAATCAACATTTCATAGAAATAAAAATTATCACTATAAAATCTGTTCTTTAGGAAAAGATATAATTTGTGAGTAGACATTCATAACTGTTTACATCTTATTTTTTCTGTTTTTCTTAGGTATAAATGAACACAGATATTTATGTTGCCCTATTATTCTAAATCTAAATTGGTGTTTCCAAATCTAGCTCTGTGCCCTTGCTCCTCAAAGCTGCCAAATCAGTCTTACCAAGCATTCTTAGTGAACACCTCTACATTCTCAGGACTGTCTCCAAGCACCTCAGGGTTCATATTGTCTCAACACTTGGGACTGGACTTCTTGTCTTCAGTCCCTCATGCTCACTGCTGGCATGCCCAGGTTCACACGGGCCATTCAAATACCTGACACCCAGCTCCCTACCTAACAGTCTTGGGAAGCAAACACTTTCAATCCGAGAACAGCCTTCATCCCCTACCTTTCTGATCAATTGAACTTTTAAATTCATTCTCTGAGCCTGAAGCACAAAATACTTTTCTTACCTCCCCATATAACTCCTGCTCAATATTTGCAGATACATTACTATTTTTTTTCTTTTTAAAAATATCGGGGTAAAAAAATAGTTGTTTTTTCCCGGTGACTTAACAGCACAAGGAAAAGAAAGAGTACAAGGTAATTATTTTTCTTAAAAGTTCACCTTCTGACATATGTTAAAAATCTGTTTCCAATTAATTATTTGAAAATGGAAAAATAATTTGACTCGAGATTTTAAAAATCTCACTGAGCTCCATTGATCCTCATCTTGTTTGCTGGTTTGTTAAATTACAATTGTTAAAGGCTCCTCAGGAGGACCACATGGCCTTTCTTCCAGGCAAACTTGAACATGGGCAGGAGGGATTCTGGATTTAGGGTGAAAGGTGGAGTAGAAAACTGTGTCAAGTCTAGTGGCCATATAATCAATGTGTCTTTTTATTGTTGTTAAAGTTTCCTGAGAAAGCCCCCCCAGAAAATCATTGTCCCTCTGAGAGTTTCAGACTGAGCACCTGTTGTTTAGGGTGATGAATGGCTTTAGAAGAGAGAGATCTCAGTGAGATCCTATTTGCAGCTTTCAGGGATAAAGTGCTGCTTATGTACTGAGGAAAATTCCCACCATCATACAAATATGTATAAAATTGATTATTCTCCTCATACCATCTCAAGAAAGATGATGATAGAAGGGCTAACCTAAAGGAAATCTCTTTCTTCTTGGGAAATGTAATGCAATAATAATAATAATAAATAAAAATTTAAAATGTTCCTTAAAAGAACCAAAAGGGACCCCACAAGCTGGGCATAATCAGAATTGCCACTCTGGACATCTTAGCCAGCCCGAGGACCAGATATACTTATTCTTCTCAAAGTTTAAACCAGAGCAACAATCACCAATAAATTGTTCAAAACTGTAGCCAGGACAGAAGAGCATTTGAATGGCATAGCTGGACCTCTGCTGCTCCTGTCTGGTTAGCTCATTTGGATTCTCTGTTCATTTCATGGACCTCATAGTAACAAAGTGTCCTATTTTACTTGGCTGAATTGTTTAGATTGGAATATGATAAAACTCTTAGTAGGCTAGGGAAACAACATTTTTTTGCAATCCAACATAATTTCTATTTTAAATTCACAATTTCTCAGACCAGCAGAAAATAATGTCAATCAAATTGGAGCCTTCCTTTTGAATGGGATTGTGTCTAAGGGGCTTACCTTGTTCCCGGGCAAGGTGCATAGGGGAATGGGAAGAAAACTGTTCATCAGTATCCATGGAGATGTTCATCATGCTGAATGATTATCTACCACTGGTTATAAGGTCGCTCTTGTCTTTCTGGCTTCTGAGGGTCTGGAAGATCTTCTCTGCTGTGTCTATAACACAGATGGAGATTTAAAAATATCTACAGCCTATCCAACAACTCATGTGTATGTGGGCACATCACCTCACTAGGGCTCTGCCTTAAAAAAAGGCACAGAGCCCCATTCTCTGGACTAAGCTTCTCTCCATCCCTCTTACCCCAATCTGGGAGAATCTGCTTTCTGGTTGCCACAGAGCTCCCACCTTCCTTCAGAGATGTAATTTGGCTCCTAAGAGAACTCCGTCTCAGGGTCCATTTGTATAATGAGTCAGGTTCCAGTTTTCTCATAACCATGGGCTTTTCTCAAAATCAGTCACTAAATGTAGAATACTTTAATGATAGATCCTGTTGATAAGACGTTGCATCCTCTGACATTTCAGGTATGCATGTTTACATAAGCTGTAGTCCCAGGCAGCACACGTAACATTCTTTCAACCATATTTCATAGGCTAGTAAGCCCTGCACCTGCCCCAGGTTCCATGCAATATGCTTCACTCTGGCCTCCTGCCATGCACATGGAGCTTTGGTTCCTATTACTCTGCAAGAGGCAAATCCTAGCTGCATCATGACCCAGAGCCCAGCAGGCCCTGGCTCCAGCCCCTGATTACTAAATTACTACTGTGATTTTCTATTGCCTTTCTGTTCCCTGGGTATAATTTTCTTGTTTTGAGTTTTCTATACTGTAATCATTTCTCCTGTTCTCTAAAAACTTCACTTTCCTGCCGCACTTAGAATTGATAGTACAGTCCAAGCCTAAACTCATCCTTATGTCATCCTGACCTTCAGTCCCAACCTGTGGGATTCTGATTGTCCAGTTCTCAGAGCACATTTGGAACTGTGCAAGTAAAGCCCAAGTAGTTAGTCAAGTCAGTGCCCCATCCTCACCACAGCCCGCCTGATCCAGGGAAGATTACATGTAACTGTACACACTTTGCTCAAGGTGCAAAGTCACAATTAAATGCTAAACGGTATTTTTTTAATGGAGCCCTTGCTCATAAACAAACAAACAAACAAAACCCCCAAACTTCCAAGAATGGCTATAATTAAATTATCTTAAGAATATTTCCAGGCATGGACTTGCCTTGTAGAATTTGCTGTGGCGTCTAATTATATTCACAGTGCACACTAAAACACAGAGCATGGGGTAGACAGTCAGTGAATCGGTGGTTTAGAATCTCACATCCTACTCAAACACTCACAAAGGTGAGTGATGGCAAAGAAGCCACGGAACCCTTCACAGTACCTCTCTCCCATGTAAAGTGTGGACACTAATCCTTACCGATATCATGGTATGACTATGAAGAACAAATGAGACATAGCCAAATATATATAAGTCTATGTTTTGAGACCAATCTTTGCACACTGAACACAAAAATTGTAGCTTTAATTGCATTCATTGCATCATTTTTTCTATATTTTAGTCAATGACATTTGGGACATTAAAAAATTTTTTGCCAGCCCTGGCTGGTGTAGCTCAGTGGATTGAGCATGGGCCCATGAACCAAAGGGTTACAGGTTCAACTCCCAGTCAGGGCACATGCCTGGGGTGCAGGGCCAGGTTCCCAGTAAGGGCCATGTGAGAGGCAGCCACACATTGATGTTTCTCTCCCTCTCTTTCTCCCTCACTCACACTCTCTCTAAAAATAAATACATAAAATCTTTTTTAAAAAGTTTGCCAAACTGTCCAGTTCACTGGCTTATGGACAATATTGTACTATATGATATACTATTTTCCCACTGTAAACCGTTGAATCTGAAGAGTCAAACTCACAAAAACAGATTAGAGTGATGATTGCCAGGAGCTGGGAGACAAGAGAAGTGGGGAGATGTGGGTCAAACGGTGCAAATGTTTAGTCATAAGATAATAAATTCTGAGCATCTAATGTACAGCATGGTGACTAAACTTAATAATACTGTATTGTATACTTAAAATTTTATAAAATTAAAATTTGTAAACATGGTAGTGTTGTGAAGTGATACTTGTGTTAAACTGTGCTTATCATTTTACAAGATCTATGTTCATCAAATCTTCATGTTGTACACTTAAATATGTATAACTTTATTTAATTAAACCCTCCCTACATTGTAGAATATCTGAGTATTCAAAAACAAGGAATTGTCTGTTTGAGGAAAGTGTCTTAATGTTACAGTTAAAGAGCCAGCACTTCAACCCAAAACACTCAAGTCCAGAACAAACCCTTTTTTTGCTGTGTCCTATTTCCATTTACTGCAGAAGCTCCTCTGCCACTGAACGGGTGAATGCCATTTAACAATTCATATATTCACTCAAGAAGTATTTCTTGAGCTTTTATTGTAGTTCACATGTGAAATAAGACCTAGATATCACTCTCCTGGCAGGCAGAGAGGGACAAACTACCAGAAGTTAGAAGTGATGTAGAGAACTATTTAGTTATAAATTGAATACATTGCTTGAGACAGAAATGTAGGATGCATGAGTATATGCAAAAAATAAGTTAACTTTGTTTAAGATGATAAGACTCCTCAAGGAACATTTGAAGTTAAGACCTTAATGACAAGTAGGTACTTTTAGGAAATTGGGATACTACAAAGTGAATGTTTGGACCTACTATTCATATGTTAGAATTCTAACCCCCAATATGATGCTACTAGGAGTCAGAGTCTCTGGGAGATGATTAGTGCCCTTATAGAAAAGACCCCAAAGGACTCTCATGCCCCTTCTGCTATGTGAGGACTCAGAGAGAAGATGGCCATCTGTGAACCAGAAAGCAGGCCCTAACCAGACAACAGATCTGCTGGCACCTTGATCTTGTACATCAAAGCCAGTAGAACTGGGAGAAATAAATTTCTGTCATTTATAAGCCACCTGATTTATGGTATTCTGTTATAGCTGTCCAAACTAAGAGAGGGATGGACAGACTCTTTTCAGGAAGAAAAACTAACTTTCATAGAAGAGTTTTACCCATTAGAGGAGATCTTAGTACATTAAAAAAATAGTCAAATGTTGGCGGACTATGAGTGAGGGTCCAGCCAGGGGTGTCCAACCTTCTGGCATCTCTGGGCCACACTGTAAGAAGAAGACACATTAAATACATTATGACATGTAATCACAAAAAATCTCTTAATGTTTTAAGTAAGTTTACAATTTTGTGCTGGGTTGCATTCATAGCCATCCTGGTCCTCATATGGCCTGTAGGCTGCAGGTTGGACACCCCTGGAGACAATGTGTGTAGATGAGGAAAAGCCCGGCTACCCATTTGACTTACAGGAAACCACTTTCCTATCTACCGCTGCTTGCTGCTCATCTGCTTCTCAGCACACAGGAACAGTGGTACCTGGAGTAGCTCTTTCCCCTCAGGGCAGAGAGGCATCTCAAATTTCATACAGGATGCACATCTTGCCGTTGCAGAGACTCCTGTATGGATGTCTATTGTGGTGCCTAGAGATGCAGAAATGGGAACAGATAAATAACCTCTCTGTAGAATTTTGCAACACCCTGCAAAGGCTTGATTTTCTCTGCATTTCCATAGAGAGAAGATTCAAAAAGGAACAAAAATGAAGCAACAGTCCAAAAGAGAAGGGGAAAGGAAGATACCCTAAATTAGAATGTTTTTAAACAATTCACTTTATAACTTGGCCAGGAACTGAGGTCCCAGCAATTCTAATAACCATGGACTTGCAAATGTGCCGGCTGATGAGGGGGAGGAATATTTTTTTCCATTTCCTCTTACTGTAAAACTGAGGACCTGACCTTTCATGCTTCCTCCTCCCTGTTAGTTTCCTCAGTATATGGGGGTCAGAAAATTTTAGATAAATTAAGTTACTTTTTATTGACCTACCTGTTCTCTGAAGTCTAAAGTCTATGACCTTCTGTGTCTAGCATTCATTCTCTTCATTAATAGGAAGTCTAGAAAGATACGATCATTTTCTCCTGAATATCACATTTCTTATATAAGTGTAACTAGTTATCTTTCTTTCTTTTTACTTAGAACTAATACCAGTGAAAGAATTATATGCATATATTCCCATACCTTTAAACTTTACTTGTCCTAATTCCACAAAAGGACTATTTATAACCTAATTATGCAAAATCATTTGTGATGCAGTGTCAGCTCAGGAAAGGGTACTGTTTGGCATATGATTGCACAGTCTTAGATGAGAAAAGTGGCATGTGCTGGCACCTATTAACAGCACCATCCTCATCCCTATCAATACCACGTATATTAAGACTTACCCTGAAATAAAAAAATACTCTGAAACAGTTTATAAGTGATTATTGCATATAATCATCTATCTGACACACTGGAAATTGACACAAAGCTAGAGAGAGCTTCAGCATCCACCATTCATCTTCTCTAAATACTGTCAAAGGCCAAGCTGAGAGCTCAGATGAGCTGCCATTCTCAGCACTAAATGCAGGGAACACAATCATCCCCAAAAAACGCACGTGCATAGACTGAGCCTTCCCTTGCCATGCTAAGTCCTAGCTGACTCACTATTTATGACATTAACTCCAAACTGGATTTTCCAATGTCAGGGATAGTTCTGATCAGATCTGTTGATAATCACTTTGTAGTCTCTGTCAAAATAACCTAATATTGATTAAATCCTTGCCATAGCATGTACCAGACAAGTCTTTCCCAAAATGTGGTACGCTTACCTCATGTAGTAACTATTCAGTTTTAGGTAGCACAATCTACACTTTAAAAACTATCTGTGAGTTGCTTACTTTAATGTATATCAGAAAACATAGTTGGCTTCCTGAATTCAGGATTCAATGCTGTGATAAATAGAAATTTCAAGAGACAAGTTAAATAGAAGCACTAAATTAGTGATAAGTATTTGGTAATAGTTGCGGATGTATGTTTTTTCATCAGGAGAAATACAAGAAATGTTTGTCTCAGCTTTAACTGGGTTCGAAGCTGTAAATCCTCAATACCCACATACATTAATTCAAGAAAGTTTTCTAAATTCATAGCTCTTGGTATTTGTTGTGATCCCTTGCTTTTTTTTTCCCATAGAGTCCTGTTGGCCCTGTGTTGAATCTTTATTGCTTATCTTCAATACACTTTCTCTTTTATCTTTCTTCATTTCAGTTTTATTTTAATTTTGGGGCTTCTAATTGTGGTAAGGTGTTATGATCAGCAGTCTCTACATGGACTGCCAGTGAGCCCCACCTTTGAATATTCCCATGACTTCCCAGAATGTGCTCTGGATCTGGGAACTCACTCCTAACAAGAACTACACCAGCAATGGGTGTTCATCCTGGGATTAAGTTACAAAAAACTATGGCTTCCAACTTCCTTGTCTTCTCCCACTCTTTCATTTGTTCTCTTGGAGAGACACCCTGTAGCAAGGAATCCACGGCTGTCCAACAGCCAGAGAGGACCTGAGGCATGTTGTAAACAGGTGAATAAGCTTAGAGGTTTGAAAGCCCCTCCTTCCAAGTCTTCAGACGATGTCATTCAAGCTCATGCCTCAATTTTAGCCTGGTGAGAGACCCTGATAGAGGCACCTACTTGAATTGTGCACCATTTCTGACTCACAGCCACTGTGAAATTAATGCCTTTGTTTGAAACTGCTACATTTTGAGATGATTTACAATGCATCAATAAATAATACGGCATTATTTTTGTCTTGATTCAATCCTGTACTTTTTCCACATTAGTATTTATTTCTGACATCATTTTCTTCTTTTCTTTCCAGTTTTTTCTCCATGTTCATGTATGTCATATTGGACTTTTTGTAACTGATTTACATTGTTCTTTCATGTCTTTATTATTCCCTTAATGCCATTTAGTAGTTTTGGAATAAGTTACAGTTTTAATCTATTTTGTTGTCATAGCTTTATTTTATATTGTAAGTAAGAATATTTTGTTCCTTAGTCTCTCTTTTTATAATAAACTTATAAAGGATTAGACCTTGACACTCACTTTTATGTGAAATTTGTTTTTCCTGAACTTTTTGAAAGAATATTTGAAGTAGTTTTTCTAACTTCTTATAGCTCCATTTTCTTTTATTTTTCCATGCAGAGTTTAAAAAACCTGGCAGCTAGCTTTCTAAGCTTTCTTCTCAGTTTTTCCCCACCTGCAACTTCTCTATTTTCCATCTCTGTTATCCCGTTCCACTCAGTCTTTTTCCATTTCCAGCAGTTTCTTCTCAGGGTGGGGCCATGTCCCAGAAGGGAGCTCTGGTTGGTCAGTTTTGAGAGTTCACGGGCCTTAGACTGGCCCAGCTCCTTCAGGCTTTGCTGAGACTCTGTGCACTCACCCCCTATCAAATTGGGCAAGCTCTCTTCAGTTTCAACTGTCATTCTCAAATTAGCCCACCAACCCAGTTAACTTCTCTTGGCTGCTTTGGGGTTCACTTATTTTCAGATCTATAATAGTCCCCACTACACTCCTATGCTTTCTGATACCAAATATATTTTGGAAATATTGGTTGTTTTCTCTTACCTTGTATTTTGAGGTTTATGAGGATAATTTACCTAGATCGACTATATTCAAGGCTATTTTATTTTGCTATCTAGCTCCTTTAATGTTTTTTTATACAAGATACCGCGAAATTCAGTAACTCTACTCCACCAGTATCATCAGTCTGTGCACGGGGCATTCAAATCCCACCTGCTACCTCTTTTCATGACCGAGGGCATAACTTGCAAAGGAGGGGGTAGTAGTGAGGTAATAGGGTACATGGAAGGTAAGCTTGTTACAGTGAGGCAATGAATCTAATTTTCCCTACTTATATCAAATATGATATAGAGCAGTTGCTAACATTTAGCTGTAAAATATTTTTCCTTTCATCCCATCTCCTTATATCCCCATGGCCCTCTCACTGCTCAGTGCACATGCTCTGCCTTCCAAATGGCTCTGTTGAGATAGAGTGTTAACTTGCTTAGGCGCATGGATTTCAAGAGTGCCATGGAAAGAAAAAATGTATATCAGCCTTTGCTTTTTTTTAATTGCAGAGAATGGACCACTTAAGTACCTGACAGAAAAATCCAGGTTCCCACAAGTCATTTTTATTACAATAGTTGAAACAGAGCTAAAAAAGCAGAAATTACCATTTCAGAAATGAAAGTATAATAAAAAGCAAAACTGGGATCTCCTTGGTTTTCTCTGTTCTCTTTATTCCTTGGTGTGAGATTATTTAAAAGAGTAGCAATGTTATCCAATACATATGTAGCTGTTATACTACATTTCCTTAGGTACTCTTTTTCTTTATGATAATGTGGCAGGGAAATGGATGCAGTATTCAATTAACAAAATCAAAATGCATAAGATTGAGTGCCACTTCTAGGAAGT
>PVKM010008655.1:0-38561 GCA_004027735.1 Carollia perspicillata
TTTTTTTTTTTTTTTGAAGGTAACTCTTTTTAGGTTATTATAAGCTTCAGAGAAATTTAAACTTAAATTTGGTCTTTTAATATGCATGAGCTGATTAATTAGGATTTAGGATCCTTGACTCCTTGACTTCCTCTGACTGTAGAACCTTAGGGAGGAAATAAAACATAAGGCACCATCAATTGTAAATGTACCATTGTTCTTTAGTCCTCATCCAAAGATTTTTTTACACTGATATTTTTTGAGAATGGAAAGAGCGAGAGGGAAACATCGATGTGAGACAGAAGCATTGATTGGTTACCTTCCACATGCACCCTGACCGAGGCTCCAGCCCACAAACTAGACATGTGCCCTGACCAGGAATCGAACCCACAACTTTTGGGTGCATAGGATGATGCTCTAATCAACTCAGCCACCTGGCCAGGGCTGTAACACACACCATTATTTTGAATACCTCTAAGAAGGAAAAAGTGATGCCAGCTAAGAGTGACAGAATGTTTTTTTATCATGTATTGTAAGATGAATTCCAGTTTCAGAGATGTTAAAATGTTGAAAAGATACTGTGTCCTAAAATTGATGAAATATAATATTTAGAAAGCGTCTACCCTTCTACTTCTATCTTTTCCTGGTCTATTCTTTCTATTTCATATGTTCTGTTTTCCCAGTATTATTCTTTAGGGACAGCTCAGACCTTACCCCCTTAATGAAGCCTGTCCAGATACAATAAGGTGTTTTACATGTTCCTCTGAGCACGTTTCTTATGCCCCTTTCAGTTTGGAATATTTCTCCTTAATAGGGAATCTCAAGTGAAATAGGAGTTAAGTCGTTCTACGTTCTCCGCATCATCTGCTACCGTTATACCATCTGCCCCAAGCAGTGGGCCTAAACTTCTTTCCTGTTGTTCTTGCTCTACGTGTATTTCTTAAATCCTTTTTATTGTTCTTAACATGTTTCACCAGCCTCCGCTCATTCTGGGCTCCTACATTACTTACATGATTCTCATTTCATGCCACTCTTTTGTATTCATCCTCGTTCACATGCCTTTTCATTCCTTTTTTAAGTCTCTTAAAATTCTGAACTCACCACAGCGTGCCTTACACAGCTATATTGGATTTTTGAGATGCCACTTTCTGTTCTTTCTTATCAGATCAACATTTGTTCATTGTCATAATTTCAGTTTTTAGAAGCAATCTCTCTTATAGAGAAGATCCTATCACAATATAATTTCTGCCATTAGCATCGTACAACTGTTTTCTCTAAACTTGATTCACTTCCCTAAATTATCACTCTTATCAGTATTCCTTGTTGTAAGTATTATGAATTCCAAGGTGGCGTGATTGCTTCCTCTCATGGGTTTCATTCTCACTTCATTATTTTATGTTTGTATGTCAAAATTAATTCCTAAAAAATGATTCCTTTTATTACTTTTCCAACTAATGGAAGATGAGATATTTCATATGCTAGGACTTAAATTATGCTTTCCTAGGGAAGAATTTTAACTAGTTTTTTGGTAGTTGGAGATCCCTATTCTTGGATCTCCACTGCTTTGCCCCTTTGTGGAAAATAACAGGAAAGCATTCCTTCATTTACTACGTTTAATTGAATCAAACGATATCATAGATCAAACACAGCCTCGAGGATACAATGGTGCAGAAAATAGGCATAGACCCTGTTCCTATAAACCTTAGAGTCTAGTCAAATGAATGAATTAATATATTTTATCCAGCAAGGTGGCACGGAATATACTTCCACAATGAGATTGCTACTCAAGTCACCCCTACCCAAATGCTGTCAAACTTGTTTCTGTGCTGAGGTTAACCAATCATACAAGTTAGTATAATTTTATTTTCTAAAACTGTTGTTAACACTTTTTACTGTGAAATATAACATGTGTTATAAAATGCATAAAACATAAATATACACCTAAACAAATTATACTGTGAACTTTGTGTAACTACTACTCAGATCAAAAAAAAAGACAATCACCAGCATTCAAGAAGCCTTTCCCAGTTATAACTACCTCTCTCCCCTTGGAACTAATCACTAGTTTGATTTATATGGTAACTACTTCCTAGCTTTTCTGTATAGTTTTACTATACAAATGTGTCATTAAAAGTATAGTTCAGTTTATTTTTGAACATTACATCAATTAAATTAAACAGAATATATCTTTTGTTCCTGGCTTTTGTTGTCTATAGCAGTAGTTCATTCATTTTCTTTGCTGTATCTATCTCATTTAATGAATTTATATCATAGTGTACCCATTCTATTGAGGGACGTTTGGGTGTTGTCAGTTTTGTTAACATTCTTGGATGTTTTTACTGGTACACATGCGCACGCATTTCTATTGAGTAGTGTAGTACTCCTTGGGCAGGAACTCCTGGTTCACCAGGCATCCTTATTTTCAACTTTAGGTGATGATGCCAAACTATTTTCCAAGATAGTTGTACTAATTTTACACTCCTTCCACCAGTGAATGTGAGTCCCTTTGGGTGCCAGATTCTTGCCAATATTTGATAAAGTCAGAGTTTAATTTTAGCTGTTTGGTACATAACTAATTTTGATTTAGTTTACCCAGTTAAGGCATCACACAGCCAAGAGATAGTGGTGTGTTGGAAACAGTGTTTTTTCAAGGTTTGAGACCTGGGTTGCAGTCCTAATTCTGCCATCATGTTCATCTGGGCTCCAGTTTCCTTAATGTAAAATCAGGAGGTTGGGTTCGATGAGCAAATGGGCTTCTTAAGGTTCTACGATATTTACATGCTGATGTTCGTGTCGATCTGTAGTTCAGTGATCTTTGGGTTTCCGGTGCACTTTTGAATGGTGAGAGTGGACATGTGGTTAGAGGAAGCTGAGAGGCATGGTAGGGCGGAGGCATATGGTTCTGATTCACCCCGAAAATCTTACAGGATACCTTAGGTTGTAGGTGAACTTTATTTTCAGAATTGGCTTTAATTTTACTAAAATAAAATGCATACTTTAGCTTGTATTAAGGTGCCATATACATAGGGATTATGCTTATAGTTTAATGGAAAGAGTACTAGACTTTTAAGAATACTTGGGTTTTAACCCTGGCTTTGCTGTTATATAATTAAATAAATTCTGAACCACTTTTTAACAATTTATCTATAGGTAATAATGTGGAACATAATAATATGGGATGTAACACCTCACACTCAAGAGCATGCTCTTCAGAAATCAAAGAAATTACTTTTCTCCTGTCTACTATGTAGGATTTGCATTACTACCTTTGAAAAATACATTAAGGGAAAAGAATTTAAAATAATGTATGGATAGAGATCTATGATTTTTGAAATTATCATACTGAGATTATTCTTGAAAGTTAATTTTATTTAATTGTCAAGGAATAGTTACTATATTTTTCAAAGTATAGACCCTTGAAAAGATGAAAACCTCCTCAGGTTATGAAGCTAGCACACCTTGAACCTGTTAAAGTGAGTTTAAACCTAATAGAGACAGTGTGGACACGTATTGTTCATACATACACACATGACATGAACACACACATATTCATTTGCTCACATTCCTAATAAAGTATTAGCAGTTGAGTCCAACAGTGTGTTAAAAGACTATACACACAACACCAGGAAAGGTTTATATCAGAAATATAAAGATGGCTCTATTCATAAAACTTGCTCCTATGTCATTATATTAGCACATTAGAGGAAAATGTATGGTCATACTAATAGATGTTTTTTTAAAAGAGAGGGCGGTCATTTGGGAAAAATCCAGCAACTTTACTCAGAGAAAAATGTGAAGTAAAAAACAATGCGATACCGTGTAGTACTGGTAGAATGTGGGAAAATGGGTACTTGTTTTGGTGGAGTATGAACTGGTACAGCCTTTGGGGGGAAAAGCTGATAATAGCTGTTGAAATAATTCACATTATTCTTTGAGTACTCTTACTTTTGAGAACCATTTCTACAAAATGTAGTATAATGGTATTTACTATAATACTATTATATACTGCTGTGGTATTAGGATTTATACTCAAGAATATTTGTTTCATGGTTTGTAATAACCAAAAACTGGAAACATGACTGTTGATCACTGGGGGAGTGACTGAGTGAACTGTCTTCCATTCACATTGTGGAATACGGTGCGACTGTTGACCAGGAGAGATACTCATGAATGTATTGTTAAGTTGGGGTGGGGAATGACAAATCCTAATTGATTGTGCATAATGTAATCCATTTTTTTGTGTAAAAAAATGGCTAGGTATGTGAGTGCTCACATGAGCAATGAAAAATGTGGGTTATGAGAGATGGTGGGATTGGTGAAGTGGGGGGAAAATTATTAAATTTTTCTCAGTACGTTTTCTCAATATGCAGTGTTTGATGTATTATGAAGACCATTTGTTACCTTTGTAATAATCATATTTAATGAAGGAAAAACATTAAATAAGTCAAAGTATGAGGATGTGAGTTCTAAAGAATCTGGTTTTGGCCAGAGCCATGAAAAATAGAAAAGTATTATGCATACATTTTATTGTACAGATTACTTGTAATCATTTTCATTCATAACTATTGATCAGATTACCTCCGAAAATAAAGATATTTTATACTAAGTTATATGGTGGCTTTAATGATTTTTCTTTAACAGCAACTCCGCTCCAATATCCGAGAAATGGAGAAGCTTTGTTTGAAGGTCCGAAAGGATGACCTGGGACTTCTGAAGAGAATGATAGATCCTGTTAAAGAAGAAGCATCAGCAGCAACAACAGAATTTCTCCAACTCCATCTGGAATCTGTAGAAGAACTTAAGAAACAATTTAATGATGAAGAAACTTTGTTACAGCCTTCTTTGACCAGATCTGTGACTGTTGGTGGTAATGTACTAGTCTTATTCTTGATCATAGTGCCGTGGTTAATTAAAGTTCACCTCCTTGCACAGATATTGCAGATAATCTGCGTCCCCAGGGCTTCCCTCCTATTCCAGTATACTGAGTTCTTGGACCCTGAGTGTGCCTGGAAATGCATATCCTAGAAGTTTTGCAGGATAAGAATTTTGAGGCTATGCTGTATAAAGTGGAACTTCAGGCCTTTAAGTACCTATTTGTCTATATATTGAAAAAAAATTTCAAGTATTTCCTAAGGAGAATATCATGTTTGTCATGTAATTGATAATTGTTGATTATATTATAGTAATGTCTTTATAAGGAACCCTGAAAAAAATTCTTAGTTTAATGCATAGTAGTATACGTACTTCAGAGAAAATGACCTTTAAAAAAAATCTTATGTGTATTGACTGGCAGCAGTGATAAGATTTCTCTACTAGAAAGCTTAAATCCAAATTTTTTTACTACCAAAAGCCAAATTTCTAAACTATACTGGCTTTATTTCATAATTGCTACCCTTTCTTGTTTTAGCGTTTTCCTTTTTTGTTTTAGAGTTTCTTTTAATTTTCAACTTATGCCATCTTTTTACCTTTTATATATGTTATAAGTTGCTTAAGTCTTTATGGAAAAGGTGGTGTATACATAAATTACAAGTTAGCATAGAACCTGACAGATGCTACAGCTGCCTAGTTTTCCTCTTTTCCTTTACCCAGGAGGCTCTGAATTATTTTTAACCTTATATTGTCAGTGCCAATAATCCAGTATTTTACAAGGAAATAGAAAAAATTAGAAGAAACATTTAGGCCATCGTCCTGAATTTCTGCAATCTTGCTTTTATTGTATCCTTAGTACCTAGCACACAGTACATAGTGCTTGGCACATAGCGGACCATTAATAAACGTTTTCTAAATACTATTTCTAAATGTAAATGAGTAACTGTCTTTTTAGAGGCAGTTTGGTGATTTCAGACGTGCTACAGTCATGTCCCGGTGCACAACCAGGCCCTGTGTTGCTTTGAGAAGAAGGGAACGTTAGCACTCAACCCTTGGTTGAAGAGTGTTCAGGAAGAATGCTTTAGATAGTCCATAGTGACTGTTTACATTATCCTGTTCGTATATAATTATCACCACCATGCTGATGGGGCTTAATGCTGTTTTTATCATTTAGTACAAATTGAGACTTTCTGTGCATGCGTAGAGAAACGAGATGTTAGAGTTCTGTGTGACTAGGGGCCATCTCACCCACCCGGACAGTTGTGGTGGCAGTGCCCACAGTGAGGACATGCTGGTTTTTCTGGAGAGCATTGCTGGCTTCAGTCTCTTGGGCTTTGTGACTTTGAATTGCCCATCTCCAGAAAACAAAGAATTTCAGTTCTATCTGCGACCTTTCTTACGATGTGATACTATTCTAATGCGTGCTTTAGTTTTTATTTTATTGTTGTATTATTGGTGTTTCTAACAGCAGGACTGTTTGGGCTCAGTAGACTTGGGCTCATGTATCATCTGAGGAATTGGGTGATTATTAGAAGGAGGCAGTTTATCCAGCCTGCTGGCAGTTAACTTTCTCCAGAGGAAGCTGACTGGTATTTAAAATGTTGGCAAAATTTGGGAAGCATGTATACAGGGGAAATGAAAAAGAGAGGGGCAGAGCCAGAGGGCTAAGTAGAAGACATGACAGATGAAATTCATCTTCCAACTCCTTTGATTCTCAGACTTCTCAATTCATGGAACCCCAAATTGACCCGAGACCTGACCACTTGAACCCTGGGAGAAACTACAGAATTAAATCTCTGCAGCCAGTGCTGCTTTCATTGATAGTCATTACATTTATAAAATCAAATACCTAAGTTGCACCTGAAACAATGTTAGAATTTCAGATTCTGAACAGTCTGCTGGTCGAATTGTGCTTTGACTTTGGATCCATTGCCAACATTAAGCAGTTAAAATTAACTGGCTCACCAAGTGCCTGAGTTTTTTTTAACCAAATATGAGAGTTTCTACTAGGTTGCCTTAAATTCAGAAATATTATTTAAAAATGATTGAGAGGGTGAGAGGAGAAGAATGTGAAATGAAAGCACTCATTTACATGAGAGTTTAGTAGTGGGGCAGGAATTGGATTTGCTCCACATTTGGTCTTGTTTTAGCTGTAGGATCTCTTCTGTCATTCTACATGTTTTTATCCAGTGTTCTCTGTTTTTTCTTTATTTTTGCTTCAGATACTCATTATAGTAGTGACAGCCTATACAGAAAAAAATGTATTTGATTTGCATAGAAGTGCCTCAAAATACTTTTTCCTTTAAAAATCCAGTCTTATTCTAAATAAATTGGTTGGAAACATCAGCAGAGATTCAGGAGCAATGTTGCCACATTTCCATGAGCGAGATCAAAATGCAAAAATAGTTTTTCATTTACAGATAGAAGTAACAAGTAGAGTAGGGTGTTTTGTGTTCCCTGGAGAGTGAAAGAAGCTTATTAAGTTTAGGGAATTGGTGATGATTTTGCTGTTTCTTTTGTCCAGCTTCTTCGAGTTCCTAAAGCAGCTCTCTGCCAATCTTGCTTGATTTGAGAAAGGCCCTACTGCCTTGTTTGTGTGTCATTTCGCTCTTAGCATATCGCTTCCCACCGCGGGAGGCGAGGGGCCTGCAGGTTCGATTTGTGTTTAGAAAGGCGCATCAAGTCACACACAGTGAGTCACTGCTCCTCTCCTTCGCCTTTTCTCACTCCCCATCCAGCACGCAGCTTCACCCGCGCAGTGGGAACAGAATCTTATTACATTTTAAACAAATATTCACAAAAGAAAAGAATCCAATCTTAAAACTTCTGGGAACTTCAGACCAGCATATTGAATTTGATGAAATATTAGATTTTATCACAGGTGTGTGTGTATACACACACACACACACACCCCTGAACCATTTTTGTAAAACATATAGATGGTTTTCATATACTATTCAGAAGATGTGTTTTCAGTTGGTCTTAATTTTCTGAAGAATCCTCCTTTGCCACTAAGTGAAGGCATTTCTTAGATGTCATTTTATTGCAATAGATGGGTTTATGTAGAGGATCGGTAAATTAATTTCACTATTTTTAAGCTGTCAGAACATGAAAAAATTCAGGAAATGTTTTGGAATTGATTGAGATTTATAATGACACTTTTTCTAATGTAATAAAGTTTAGTGGAAATTCTTCATCTATTGTGTTGTAATTCTCAGTAAAATGACTGCTCCCCATGAAGTATGGAGAAAGAAAGAAGGGGGTGTGGAGAGGGCCACAGTGAGTGTGAAGAAATGGGTGATGAAGGGATGTTTAGATGCATAGAGAGAAGGGGAAAGTCTTATGTCTATGTTACTAAGCTTATTTCTCACTTCAACTAAAAATATCTTAATGTTTATTTGAGTTTGTAACTCAATAATAAGGTTTTCAAAGTGGAGGTTGAAAAGCAGCGGTGAGATCTGTGCCCTTCACCCTCATAGTTGTTTGCACGCAGCTAGAGCTAGCCGAGGTTACTATGTCGTGTAAAACAAGAGCGATTTTGACAATTTTAACATATGTGGACAGAAGAGTTCTTTAGCCTTATTTCCTGCAGCTATAAATCTGTGACAGTGTTTTGCCTTCCCATGTCTGTAGCAGCCTGTGAAAGTTCAAAGTTGGTGGATGATCACTGAAGTACAGATTTATAATACAGGCTGGAATAAATGAATTATGGAAGATGTCGAAATTGAAGGGTTTCATTTCTTAATTATTAGTCATACCTTGAAATGCTTAGTGATGTTCAGCCTTGTAAGTTTACAGCAAGATTTTCCGTGGAAGAAAACAGATTTCTTCGCTCTGAGACTTCATTTGGAACTAAGATGCATACACAGTTTGGTTTCAAGTGAAATGTAAACAACTTAAACATTTATTATTTTTTTACTGAGGGAAATCTTCCATGTTTGCCTAAAATGTCAAATGGTTCTCATCCCTTCATTTTAGACCAAGAATGTCTATATGATAATTTCTCCTCATTTTGTTATATGCCCTGGCATAGTTTATTTGAATCCTCTGCCTTAAAAAAATCTTCAGAGTGGTCGTTGTGTTTATAAAGTTATGCTTTACATTTGGGCTGTTAATAACCAAGTTATCCTTATTCATCATGGCATTAAAGAAGTTGAAGTTCTTACAGTAGGAATATTAAGTAGAAGAAAGGTGTTAGAGTAATTCATTTATCTTGATTGAAGTTAAAATGAAAGTGTCTTTAGCGACACTAGGGAATGGGGTAAATAACTCTTCAGCATTTGTAAAGACCATAGAAAGCTTTTAAAATACTGGGTACTTGCCATAATGTTGTAATGTAAAACTTATTCTGTATGTCATGTTTTTGCTGTTTCTTTGGGTAAGAAAATATATTACAGTAAGTTAAGATTAAAAATTAAAAGAACATGGTCGATTGTAATAAGCCCAGAAATTACTTTTTAGTCAGTTGACTATGCCCTTCCTAAACAATTTAAACAGTTTGTTTTCACCTCGAGAGGTAAAACACTCATGAATTTAACTAGTAAACTAGTTATTGAAAGTAAACTAGTAATTCAGTTTTGTAAAATACCACTCATTTATAGGCTAAGATGGGAAAAGAAATTGAGAGAAAAGTTGGACTTAGCGTTTTAATGACTTACTTTTAGGATTAGATCAGATGTCACACGTCACTGTCATTTCCCTGCTTACAACCTGTCAGGAACTCTCCACTGTCTGCCAGGTAAGGTCCAGTCTTTGACGGGACTGTAAGGCCGCTTCTAACCATCTATAATGTCTTATACTTGTAACTTGACATGTTTTACTTTATGGTTTGGCAAGACCAAACTGCTGATTTTATGTCAAGCTATGTTCTTTCTTGTTTCAGGGCCTTTTTCCTGCTGGTCTTTCTACCTAGAATTCATATTCCTGTCTTCTTTCCCTAGTAAGATCATCTGTTTTAGGGAGCTGTCCCCTAAACTGCACACTACACCAAGTTAGGTCAGATGCTACCCCAGCTCGGAGCTCCCACAAGGCACTTTGAGTATCTCTATTTACTTAGGTCTTAATGAACTCTCTTACTGTTTTAGCATTGTCTGTTTGTATGTCTAACTCTTCTGGAATATAACTTTCTCGAGAAAAACTATTTTGCATTACATTTTCATCTCTGATACCCAACAACAGTCCATAATGAGTGCCCAGAAAATTTTGAAGTGGCAAGTGTTGCTTTAAGCTTGAAGTAAGGGGGACAAAGGGAAGTATGCCTTCAGATGTCCTCTGTGCATTTCCACTGCTGCTGTCCTAGAGCCAACCCTCTTCATTTTTGCACCGGACATACTGAGGAGCCTCCCAACTGGCTTTTCAGTCTAATTTTTTAAAAGATTTTATTTATTTATTTTTAGAAAGGGGAAAGGAGGGAGAAAGAGAGAGAGAAATACCAATGTGTGGTTGCCTCTCACATGGCCCCCACTGGGGATCTGGCCTGCAGCCCAGGCATGTGCCCTGACTGGGAACTGAACCGGCGAACCTTTGGTTTGCAGTCTGCACTCAATCCACTGAGGTACACCAGCCAGGGCTCACTCTAATTTTTTTATCTTTCAACTTCATCCTTCATCTGTTCTTCACCCCACAGCTATGGTCCCCTTTCTAAATCTGAAATATGATATGGCGCCCTGCAGCCTCGCAGTAGTCTCCTACTCTGTTTACTAGTTCCACAGGGATCTCACAGGAAGACAAAACTCTTTTAACAGAGTTTATGATGCCATGAGTAATGTCACCCTCAATTTCCAACCTCCGCCTTGTTTTTCTCCTGCCATAGAGTATGCTTCCGCTGCGCTGCACTCCTTTCGTTCCCAGACCTGTGCAACATGCTGTTCTCCCTCATCTGAACGCTCTCTGCTTCTGCCTCCACTTTCGCCCCAGTTCCCTTACATAATTTCTGTTCATCCTCAGGCTTTAGCTTCAGAACCTTCTCGGGCCACTCTCTCCTCCTCCAATCTAGGTCTCTCTTCTGTGCTCACATAGCATTCCATACTTGCCCGTATCACAGTTCTTATCAGACTATACTGAACTTGCCTGTTAACACATCTGTACCACACACTATATGGTAAATTCCATTAGTAACAATAGCATTAGCAATGTCAGTAGGAGTAACTATTAACAACTTACATTGGGTTGGCCAAAAAGTCCAAATGGTTTTTTCCATAAAACAAAAGACACCTTTTTTATTTTCACCAACTACTTTATTAATTTGGGTATTTTGAGTATGTTGGTTAGCTTCCATGTGGTACAATGTTAATTGTTCTCAATTAATGTCTAGATTTGATCGCTGTCTACTTCAACTGGTCTACCCAACCGTAGAGCATTGTCCAGGGAGAAATCTCCAGCGTTAAACTTCACAAACCACCCTTGACACATTCAATCAGTCACAGCACCTTCTTTATACACTGCACAAATCCTTTTTTTGCATTTCAGTTGTGTTTTTACCTTTCTTGAAATAAAGCATAAAATGCTGAAAATGTTGCTTATTTTCTTCCGTCTTTAATATTAAAATATCTGCAAAAATTCACAACTTTGTTAAGTTTTTTTTAATTGCACATTGATGTGACGGCTGTCACAATACAATCTAACAAAATTGTTTTAAATGAAGTTAAAGATAACTGAGTGCTGCTAAGGTAAGTGTATGAAAAAACTAATCAGACTTTCTGGCCAACCCAATACTTGGTATGTAAGCCAGATGCAAAGTATCATCTTATTTTATAAATGAGGAAAATAAGTCAGAAAAGCAAAATACCTTCCCAAGTCAAAGGGCTAGTAAATAGCCGAACCAGGATGCTTGCCCAGGTCTTTCCGATGAGGCCCATGCTCTTCACCACTGCACTGTGTTGGCTCCTTGGAACTGTTTTTATGGTTGACCATTGTGTCCACAGCATTTTGGCACGCTGACAGGAATGGAGTAGGCATTGTATAAATATAAGTTTAATGAGTGAAGGATTGGTAAAACCAATACAAGGAAATAAGAAAGACTTGAAGGTGGAGTTTGGAGCATAAATTAATTCATACCCTAACAGTGTTTAATGAGGAAAGCCTTAGTGGGTTGATGACTTTTTAAAACTCAAAAGAATTAGAAGCAATGGAGGTATGGCCAGGAAAATGACTTTGAAGAGAGGTAGGGTGATAGTACATACAGAAATATACATATGGTAATGGGTGTTCGTTTGATGACAAATTTGTTACCAAAATGACTGATTTTCATTGCTGACACATCACTTCCCTACTTTTAACAGCTCACTAAAATAACAACAACAACAAAAAGTTAATGATTTAGGAATAAAAAATGGTAAACCTGGGTATCTCTTTATGGAACATTGGCCGAATAGAATAGTTATCTTTTGGTGCTTCTTCCACATCTCGCTTTAGTTATTCAGATTGGCTAGATAGTATTTGTACCCATTTTTAGATGATTTTGTAGACTAATTAAAGAAAAAAGTACTTGTTAACACAGGAACAATCTGCCTATAGATAAATCTAGTTTTATAGAATAATCGATTTACTTTTAGCCTGAACTCCATTAGTAAGCATTTTACATGACAACTGCTTTATGGTATTGATTCGTGTTCTCACCTTTCCTAACAAAGCAAATAAACTCTAACCCTGAGGCTGTGTGTACTCACCCAGGAGCATTCCATACTACTGAAGCCGAAGCTGACGCTGACCCTCAGAGTATGACTCAGATGTACGCATTGCCTGAAATTCCTCGAGATCAAAATGCTGCAGAATCATGGGAAACCTTAGAAGCGGTATGTTAAAAAAATTATTTTTGCCTTTTGGTAACTGTGAGGCATAAAAATAAGTAACTTCCTTTCTTTCTCTCTTCTTTTTAAGGACTTAATTGAACTTAGTGAACTGGTCACAGAATTCTCTCTCCTAGTGAATGTAAGTATATAACTGGTTTTGGCCCAAAAGCTAAAAGGCTTTTATTGATCACTAGGCTTTTGGTTAAAAATTTCATAGAAGTTACAATTTTTAAGACTGTTCCAAATCAGTTCAATAAACATTTATTAAGCACTTGTTAAACAAAAGTTTCTGTGTTAGATCCTAGGCATCGAGAGTCTGATCAAATATAGAAATAAATGAAACCTGCTCTCTGCCTTCAAGGATGTACAGTAGGGTGGAAGCAGTAAGGGTAGCTTCACGAGATGAGTAGCATTTGCTTGAGTGAAGTGTCCACAGGCGGAGTGAAGGGGTGCATTTGAAAATAGCTGAACAAAGCCATGGAGTTCAGCACATTTCAGGAATGACAAGTACTGCAGTGAAACCAAAGCATGCGGTCCCATGGGACAGCAAAGCAAGGAGGGTTCGTCTGAGACTGAGATGGCACAGAAGGCCATACCAAAGAATTTGAACTTCACTTTGTAGGAGCCAATGTAGATTTTTGAGCAGGTTAGAGTGGTGTGGTCCATTCATTCTGGGTTCAGAAAGTTCACTGTTAGCAGTGTGAATACGGCCTCGGGAAGGGGGTGATCATAGGCAGGATAACTAGTTAGGAATCAACTGCAAGAGTTTCACCAAGAGCAATGGCAATACAAGTGTAGTAGTTCCCCCTTCCCTGTGGCTTTGCTTTCTGCGATTTCGCTTTCCATGGTTTCGGGTACTGTGGCCAAACATGATAATATTAAATGCAAAATTCCAAAAGTAACTTGTAAGTTTTAAATGCACATCATTTTGACTAGCATGATGCAATCTGGCACCATCCTGCTCTGCCCGGCCCCAGACATGAACCATCCCTTTGTCTGCGGCATCCACGCCGTATGCGCTCCCCACCCTGAGTCACTCAACAGCTGTCTTGGTTTATCAGGTCGACGATCTCAGTATTGCAATGCTTGTGTTCCAGTAACCATTACTTTACTTAATAATGGTCTCAAAGTGTAAAAGTGGTGATGCTGGCAATTCGGACATGCCAAAGAAAAGCTATCAAGTGTGTGTGTATGTGTAGAAAAAAGCAGTATATATAGGGTTCAGTACTATCCGCAGTTTCAGGCACCCACCAGGGACCATACAACATATTCCCCGTGGCTAAGGGAGGACTCCTGTGTAAAGGGAAGGGCTAGCTGAGGTATTTCTGGGGTAGAAGTTAGAAGAAGGTGGAAAAGTCAAAGAGAAACATCAAGGCTTTACTCTGCGTAATCCGGTAGCCAGTGGTACTGCCAACACAGATTAGGAACCCTCAAGTAAATTTGGTGGAAGAGATAGAGTGGATTTCCTGTTATAATTTTTCTACATTATTTTGTCATCCAAGGAATTATGGGAAGGTTGGCTGTATGAGAGAGTGTGTGCGTGCGTGCGTGTGTGTGCGTGTGTGTGTGTGTGTGTGTGTGTGTGTACATTCAGGTTAGCAGTGTTCCTGGCTAGGTTCGCTTCTTTGTTCTTGATCAAACTGTTGTTGGGGGCTGTACATGTTTGAATTACGGTTTCCCTGACACCTGACTTTAAATCAGAAGAGATCACACAATCTCAGAATTGGAGGTAACCAGGGCTTAAGAGGACAACTAATCTGATCCTTCTGCTCTTGCCCCAGTTTCTTAAACAGATGGTCTTCTGCCTCCTTTTAAACAGTTACAGTGCAGGGACACTTTATGTCTCAGCCCTCCCATCTCAACTTCTCTCTGGTACTGTCGCCTCCTGGACCCCATGCTGAACGGGGTCTGTCTCTTCTCCACATAAAAGTGTTTTAACCTTTTGGGATCAGCATTGTCCTTCCTCACTCTCCCCTACCTCACCATGTTTCTTCTCCTAAAAACCCTCGATTTTTCTGATGGATTCCTAGAATGCGATTTCTAGGCTTTTTAGTACTAGTCCCTTGCTCTGCATGTTTTCTAGTTTGTGGATTTTTTTCTTGAAATATAATGCTTAAAATTGAATTTAGTAGACTGTTTAAAGTATTTTCCTTTTTTTGATGCCTCTAAGTCAGAAGAAGCAAAATGTTTGAAGTTTCTGGATTAGGTATTTGTACAATCTATTTATATTTGTATATAAAAGAGAATGATATAAGAATCCCAAAATATTTGCTATTCTTAGAATCAGTATTTATTCAGTTGTAACACGCAATATCTGATCTAATGCAGCTTGTAAAATCTGTACATGTGTGGTTTTACAAATATATACATTTGTCAAAAGTCATTGGTACATACCCATGAAATGTGTGAATTATAATATATGTAAATTATACTTCAATAAAGTTGATTTAAAAAACAAACTAAATATGTAAAAAGTTATCATTCAAGACACATGCATTTCCCTTCTAATACCGTAGTCACATGAAAGGAAAATTAAGGGTTTCTGGCCATTTAACAGTTATCTGTACTATTAGGTTATGTAAGCCGTTCCTAACCCCTAATCTAACGAAGGCTTATGCAGGAGGAGTTTGACGGTAGCCATAGCTCTATACAAATGTTCTATTTATAACAATCTGCATAAGGACAGATTGTTACTAGGCAGAAGCTGAAAGAAGAACCCCTGAGTACTCTTCCCAGGGTGACTGAGTTCTCATGACCGCATGGTCACGGACTCACAGAAACTCCATTTAGGCACCAAGTACTTGGGAACATAACCAGAGTGACCACATCCTCTCCTTACCATCACATGGATGTGATGGTCTCTAGGCAAGTCACCCATTTATTTATGGAGCGCTCTCTGTGTGCATAGCACTGTGCTAAGCTCAAGGAAGAATAGAGAAAAGTCTACAAAAGGACCTATTGGATAGTTGTGATAGTCACACAACACTGTGAAAGTACTTAATGTTACTGAATTGTACAGTTACAAATGGTTAAAATTATAAATTGTGTATGTTAATTTTTACCAAAATAAAAAAAGAATCTACAAAGCCATTGAGAGACCCAGGTGTGGTCCAATAGATGTTAATAAATTAATGTGCACTAGGAACCATGCTTCATTGTCCTTCAGCCTTTACTGCTCAAAAGCCCTCTTTCCTGGAACTGTGGGACCAGCCCCATGTCTAGTCAAGGGGAATTTGAAGAATGCTGGGCCAGTTGCTCAATAACATGTCATCCTAGCTGCAGGTCCAGTTTTGTCTCCACATTTTGCCTTATTCCCTGTGGCTTTTTAAATCCAGTTTTACTCTGGATGCATAAAAACTGGGTTGTAATGGATTAGATCAGATTCCTCCATGTATCACCTGTATGACCTTTAGGATATTATTTGACAGCAGTGAGCTTTGTAAAATCGACGGGAGGCTAAATGAGATAATGCCTGTTACTTCTCATCCCCTTCCCTTCTACCCCAGCCGCATTCCTACTGCTGTTCCTCTCTTACTTGATTCCCTAAGCTCCCTGCTTACAGTTTTACTTTCACTGCCAACATTACCGGAGTTTCAATACTACAGTTCCTGCCGTCCTTTTCCTGTTTCTGAGTCCACTGATGTCAATCAATATCCTACTTCATTTACTGTCTCCGCTAGGTGAATGTAATCCTATATTCTGCCTGTATATCGTAGCATTGGGGTGTTTGTTTCTGGGCTTTTCTGTGTATGTGATTGCATATGATTCAGGATAGAGATTAATACCTCTGGGGTTCAGAACCTGGATAGCTCAGTGTTATCTGGATTGGTCAAGGTCTAAGATAGAGCTATCCTTGAAAGCTGGGTGAAATTTAGAGTCAGTGATACAGAGAAGTACCTGTAGTTTTGGCACTAGCTTCTTAAAGCCACCTATAGTTTTTTTCTTTTTTAATGCTATTCTAAGGACTCTTTTTTTTTAAATCGTCACCTGAAGATACATTTACTGATTTGGGAGAGCAAGAGAGAAATACTGATGTGAGAGAGAAACATCGATCGGTTGTCTCTCATGCACACCCTGACTAGGGGTCAAATCTGCAACCCAGGTATATGCCTTGGTCAGGAATCGAACCCGGGCTTTTTGGTGTGCAGGACAGTGCTCCAACTAACTAAGCCACCTGGCCAGGGCAGAAACCCATAGCTTCTCAAGCACATTAATAAAACTGTACAACTATTAGCAAGCCTGTTCAAGGGAGAGCATTTTTACTGATGTAAATGGGTTGAGGAGTGGATTCGCTGAATGTATCACTATTACTTGATGTAGAGGATGCCAGCCCTGTAACTGTCCAAAGCAGCATTCAACGGAAAAACAATTCTTCACTAGTTTTGAAGTTTGACCTCAAGTGCGCAAATTGCATTCTTCTTGACAAATACTACCTTAATAAGTCACGTCTCCTCCACAGCTAAGTATGATTCAGTTATTTTTTTAGGTAGGTATGGGACCTAATTCAGTGTTTCTTAGAATGAAATCCATAGACATATTCTTAGTCTTTTGAAAAATGTTTTTTTCCTTTAGAAAAGGAAAAGGCTATGCATTATTCAAGTTTGAGAAACACTACAGTGACCGTCACAAGTGATTTAATTCATTATTAAAGGGGAGCTGAGGACAGATGTAAACTGCCAAAGTATATAACGTCAGGAAGAGAGTTTGAAGATTGTCGAATGTGGGCAGTTCAGGAAAATGAAAGCAAAATAACCAAATAAGAAGTAAAAGTTGCAGGAGGGGGCGTGGTAGGTAGAGGTAGGGAGGCTTCTGAGCCCCTGCTGCTGCTAGGAGCTTGGTTTCCTGTCCTGAAATAAGACTGTGTATGTGTGGTTTGGCCCAACATGAAGAGCCAAGGACACAGTGGACGAGTGGTGACCAGATTTGGCTCTGAGTGGAGTCTGGTTGGTCATTCTGTGGACAGTTGATTCACAACTCTGACACCAGCTGCCTAACTCACATTGTTGTCATTGAGTCCTCCTTACTCCAGATGCAGAATTTGAAGAAATGGGCGAAGTTTGGGATCCCAAATAAGCAAAATAGGAGAAGAAGGCACAACTGAGAGGTGACTTGATCCCTGGCGAGGGGCTGGTCTCCCTCTGCCTCATTCCCTTGCCCGTAGTTGAACGAGCTTCCCCACGTCTGTGAATGGTGCTCACAGGTGTGAGCTTCTTCCCAGGGTGGGGCAGGCCTCCTTAAGTCCCGGTGATTGCAGTGGTGGCGAGCATCCCAGTTCACACATTCAGGAATCTCAGGCTGTGTTGTCTTGTGGTTCTTTCTCCAATTATTCCAAAGTATTTTTGTGTAAAAATATTCAAATAGACTTATTACTATACAGAAAAATCATAGATCTTTGGTATCCAACCTTGTAGGAAGGAGCATTAAAAGATATTTCGCTGAGGTCTTGAGACACACTTTGGGTACGAGCAATAGCAGCAGTCCTGGTAGGCTCCACCACCGTGATGGAATTCTTTTGGGGCTGAGACAAAGGAGGCCATTGGCTGTTCTCCCTTTACCCCTCAATTCATCAAGATATGAAGGTTGATAATGGCATTTTACACCTGTGATTTCTCTTCTCTCATAGAGTTTGACGCCAGAATGGAAAGTGTTGGGGATGTCTCAAAGAGAATAGGGTGTCAGAAATACAGACAAGTGCTGGCACTTACGCTTCTGTGGGTTGGAGATGGGGAAAAAAGCTAACATTAAAGAAGTTTTATTGTCTGAGGAAAATAAAAACGGAATGAATTAATGCTAGGAGAGAGCTAATGCTTCTGTGCTCTGGAATTTTCAAGCATCATAGGAAAAAATTTAATATATTTTTTGATAGAAAAGAAAGATGGGAATTAAGCTTTCTTGGGAAGATCAGGATGATTTTCTCTGTTTTTCTCCTTATATTCTATAGATTCCACCTCATTTATCCTCAGTTCAGCTCCATGAGGTAGAAATATCATTATTTTCACCTGAGAAATGAGAGTACTGACACCTAGAGATCATGAGTCATTTGTCCACAGACACACAGCAATAATTGTAAGATTTGAACACAGGACAACTGACCAAAGTTTGTGCTGTTAATCCTATCATGTGCATACATTAGTGGTTTTTAAAGTGTGAGAATCATGGACTCACTGTGCAGCATCCACCTCACCTGGGAACTCTAGAAATGCAAAATCTCAGCCCTTGGCTGGGTAGTTCAGTGGGTTAGAGCATCATTCCTATACGCCAAGATTGTGGCATCCATCCTGGGCAGGGCATACACAAGAATCAACCAATGATTACATAATAGATGGAACAACAAATTGATGTTTCTCTCTCTCTCTCTCTCCCTCAAAAATCAATCAGTAAATTTTTTTAAATGTAAATTCCCAGACCTCACCCCAAGCCTACTAAGTCAGAAATTCTGGGGGCAGGGCCCAGCAATCTATTTTGAGAAGTCATCCAGGTGATTCTGGTGCACACTCAGGTGTGATAATCCCTGTTGAATTTGTCTCTGACTGAGATGTTAGAAGGGAACTTGTGAAAGGACTTTTGTAGGGATTGTGGTAGGAATTTTAAGATGGTGATGGAGAATATGAGATGAAGGGGCCCCATGAAAGGTCTGACAGTGAACAGGTGCATACTTGTATGAAAAAGGAAGGAATGTCAATAATGCTGATAAGAAACAACTGGGAAGTCAAAATCAGTTGTGTTTGTGTTTCATGTTCTCAGATGAAGTGATTAGAATTAGCAGAGTGTTATATCTGCCTCAGTATAAGCGAAGAAGTCAGTTATATAAGGCAGCGAAATGCTTCAGGATTAAAGTTGAATTATTTCACAATCGTTGTAGAAGTTGGCATTTGGCTGGGATCACAGAGGGATTCTCTCTCTCTGTGAATTAAAAAACCTGAATAGTCTGTATATTGATGTGGTGGTGGTTAACATGAGTTTGTACCTTTGTCAGAATTCATAGTGTACCCTTCAAATGGGTGCATGTGTGTAAATGAAACTGATTTAAAGATGGGAATGTGTTCTTGTGGCAAGTGACGCGCGTCCCGTCCCTGGCGGTATGTGAGCAGTAACCGCTCGTCAGGGACGTAGTGGGGCTTCACACATGGAGGGAAAACCGCACTCCACACACGAACACTCCTGCTACCCGGAGGGTCCATGAGTCACAGTGTCGGTTGTGTCAGAATGATCTTAATATATTTGATCAGACACATTTTAACCTGGCATGATTTTAAAATGTCTTAAATCATACAAGTGTAGAACACAGGACGGTAAACTCATCCTCCTTACTGCATGTGAGGAGTATCGATAGAAAGATTTCATGGTGGATCAAACCATGTTGTATTCTTATTTCTAAAACGTAATAATTTGTATTTATTAGATGAAGGGTGTTTTACTTCCAAGTCAGAGTTGCCTGTTCTAAACGGAATTTTCAAAGAGATAAGTTAGGGAGGGGTTTTGGCGGGGGGGTTCCCATCAAACCCAATATGACATGTAAATGCTTATTTGGATTTCTTTTCTCCTGGAAAACAGATTGATTTGGAGAATGTTTCTATGTTTGAATGAATTTTAGTGTGAGAAGCTTTTTTCTGTAGAGGTGCCACCCTTTCATTACCTAATAATTAAGTCACCCTCTTTTTCTCATACAAGTGAATTTGTCCTTTCAACATGGCTTATCAGATGCTATTAAGACGGCGAGGCTGCAGCACACAGGGCCCTGATTGCAGGAATTAAAATAGTGTGTACTGGCCCTCCGCTGCGCCCCGGCAGGAATGCCCCCTCATAATTCCTTTGCATCTAGTCTCAGCAGGAGAAGATTGACAGCATTGAAGACCATGTCAACACTGCCGCTGTGAATGTTGAAGAGGGAACCAAAAACTTGGGGAAGGTAAGACTCTGCTCCTGCTGACAAATCAATGTTCCTCTGGCTCCCAGGAATTTGTAGTATTAACCCAATTGATCTGCTCTCTTTAATCTTAAGGGAACCAGCAATTAAGGAAATAAGGAAGAAATGACACATAGGTAGTGCAAGAAATCAATGGCTGTAGTAATATTCTACTCCCAGATTCATTCTGTTAGGGGAGAAGTTTTTTCAAAGAGAGAATAAACTGCAGCCCCACTAAGAAGGCATTTGGCGCTAGACAGGAGGAGCTGCAGAGGTTCAGGGGGAGGAGAGAAGAGGCTTGCCGGGATCCAGTAGGGCGAGAATCTAAGGACGTGACAGCGTGTGTACAGCGGGCCCCTCTTTTTTCCAGAGACTATTGCTTTTAACCCCAGGTACAGAGCGTGGAATAATCTGCATGCAGCATAAAAGCTTTGGGGGCATCTGCAACTGCTGAAATTGTTTAAATAAACCAGCTAAGTAGTTAGCTTGGGGGCTTTTGTGTGTATGTGTGTGTGTTTGCAAGCAAAATCAATCTGTAGCAGTCCACTCTTTGTAGCTCATTGCTCAGAATTCTGAGACCTGGAGCAATGGTGGTAGTACCTGTGGAACACATTCTCGGCCCCCTTCCCCCAGTGCACTGTCTAAGGTTAATTATGTACCAAGAGTTAAAGAGGCATTGCCAGGAGTAATGAGAGGAAAATGCACATCACCACAGGCAGATATTCTCAACTCAATTTCTAAATTGAATTTTTTTTTTTACAGGCTGCAAAATACAAGCTGGCAGCTTTGCCTGTGGCAGGTGCACTCATCGGAGGAGTGGTGGGGGGTCCGATTGGCCTCCTTGCAGGCTTCAAAGTGGCGGGAATTGCAGCTGCACTTGGTGGTGGAGTGTTGGGCTTCACAGGTGGAAAATTGATACAAAGAAGGAAACAGAAAATGATGGAGAAGCTCACTTCCAGCTGTCCAAATCTTCCCAGCCAAACTGACAAAAAGTGCAGTTAAAGACCAAACTTCAGTCTTCCTGGCGCCAACATGTCTCTCCTGATGGGCCTTGGCTGCTGTGGGACATCGCTGTTCGGAACCTGGTTAGGAACCTGGTTATGTCGGTCGAGACGGTGGTGGTAGATGCTCAAGCAGTGTCGAACTGTGATACATACACGGCTCTATTTTTTTGTTTGCCGGGGTGTTAATGGAGTGGACGGGCCTGGGCTGAGGGTGGGTAATGCTTGCCAGGTAAAGTTTAGACTGCTAGGGAGCAGATTTTCTGCCTGGAAATGTGAAAACCAAACCCGTAACTTGGATGAGGACATGCGGCGAATGGACACGTTGGGTCGTGGAGGAGTAGTTTCTTCCATCCCCCTGATTTGGAGACCCTGCGGCTAAGCATATTATAAATATGCTTTTTATCTCCCGAATGTAGGAGATTATTTAGGCCCGTCGACAAAGAAAAGAATGGGAGTTGATGAGCCTTATCAAATGAAGAAATCCGGGCCAGCCGAGGGGTGCGGGTGAAGCAAACAGAGGGGCCCGTTGGGTGAACCCTGACACAGCTTGGGCCAGCTACATTTTCTGATGAAGGAAACTAATAGTAAAAGAAAATGCAAAGCAAGGCCCAACCCCTCTATCCAATATTTTCATCTGTGACCCTGGCTCCTCCTCTGAACTGTGCCCTCCGCCTCTCTTTAGAGACAGATTCTCAAGTGTAGGGACAGTGGTGTTAAGCCAGTCACCCAGCTGGCTCTGTTGGCCTGTCTCTTCCCTGAAAGACCTAGAGCCCTCTGCCCTCCTTCCCTTGTACTTTCCAAAATTCTCTCACTTATGGGGTGAATTCTACCCAGGTATAATGAGGGCTTTTTTCATAGCTTGCCTTTTTTTATTGTTTCTCATCCTTCCCTATAATTTCTAGGTAAGAGAGAGATGGAGAAAGAGAGGGATCTCCAAATATCCAACATTGTTAGATAGAGTTTGAGCTAAAAAAGTAAACAGGCAGGAAATATGCCAGATCATTTCTTGGGGTATCTCCCAAGTTCAAGGGGCTGAGGTACCTGCCACACAGGGAGTCTCTGACCCTGGTGAAGCTAAGCGCTAGCCTTCTACCTCACATCTCTCACCACCATCCCTTCCCCCAGGCTTTCCTCTCTCCTAAGCCTTCCTTCACTTTTCCCAGCTGCCCTTTCTTCCTACGGACGGCATTCATGTTTGCCTTTTCTCACATTCAGGGCGATGGTGGACCGAGCCTGGGGCCAACACTCAGCCCCTGCCGGTGGATCTGCGGTGCTAATCCCGACACTTGACCTTGAGAGTGAGCATGGCCCAGCCCAACCCAATGTCTGTGTCAAATGGTGAAAGGTTTTACATTTAGAAAGAGACAATTTAAGATTACAGGCAGCCTCATCCTATGCCCCAACCCTGAGATAGGAAAGAACCACCTTTTGCCTTACCCCACTTGTCTGTGAGGGCCGAGGAGCGGGGGCCAGCACCACAGACGCTGGGCGCTTTCTCTGCTCGGGCGCCAGTCGTCGGGCAGTCAGATGCTTTATCGTTTCTCTCTAGCTGAGCTTCCTCTTCATAACTTTTATTGATTGCTACCTTGTGTTTTCATTTCTAATCCAGAGAGACCTTTCTCCTTCATACTTTTTGACTCTTACCAGTTCTTGTCATTCAATGCCATATTTTGCCACGTATAACACACTCACGTTTCATGCGCATTATACATGGGATTATTATACCCATGGTATGTAATCATTACACCCATGTATAATGTGCATCCTTATTTTTCCCTCAAAAATTTGGGCAAAAAAGGACACATTATGCACAGCAAAATACGGTAACTGGAAAATGTCCAGTGCTGTAGTGCTACCTGCGGACGTGTGTCTTTTATGTATGACCAAGAAGGAAGTGCTTTGAGTGAGCGTCAGATTCTGATCCGGTGTTTGATGCTGACTGATACCTGTAAGGTCAGCATAATTACTTGAAACTCTACCTTTTTTTAATTTAATGGTCCTCGCTGTCCCTTTCACACAGGGTGTTTGAACCAGAGTGAGGTTTAGAATCGTGGGGTGCGTACTTAAAACAAGAGCCCCAAACTTCAGTCCCACAGGTGATTCTAATAATGGTCAATCTGGCCTGGCCGCTACAGTTATAAATTTAAGACATAGTTACATCGAGATTCAGCTGTAGCACTGAATTCTGTAATTTCCAGTTTTCTGCCCTTCAGTATTGTCCAGTCCGCATCACTGCACATTATTCCCACTCTGCCGGCCCCACATTGTCTACGCTTTTCAGCCCACAGTCTTAACACAGCTAGGGACTCATTACACTGTCAGGCTGGTTGTACATCAGGACCTGAAGGAGAGAGGAGGCTGGGACTGAAGCTCATTTTCACCAAGTGTGAGGCACCACTGTACCTGCCCATAAAGGCCTGGGAAGGGTACTGCTCACTGGGGTTGGGATGTTACTCTAGCAGCCTTCAAGACTGGGTGAGTTACAATCCTTTTACAAAGTTTTATTTGAAATTATTTTGAAATTATATCTAATTTTCCCGTAATAGATCCTAATAGCCAACTTTTGGTAGAAATGTCTAGAGGCGTTTAATCAACTGTGAATGATCTATACCTATAAACTATAGTGTTAGAAGCATATATCAGTCATTATAACACAGAAACTGATGATCAAATTGAATTTAATGCCCAACAGTATCCGATAACAATTTCATCTCTGTTATTCAGGTTTTATTTTGACTCCGACAAGTTAAAACATAAGGAACACTTTGCTTAAGTTCTTCAAATTTGTAGAGGCTTATTTGGACAAAGGCAGTGCTCCTAAAGGCATTTTTTATAATAATCAGTAGAGCAGAGACTGAAACTTTCTACTGTACCCCCCGCAGTAAACAATGCCCTTATACCAAACTCAGCATGTGTGCAGTGGGCAGTTCTTACCATTGTGTGCAGTGCGTGCTGATGTTTTCATGGCTTCAGTTTCTACAGTACGCTGGTTGCAACCTACTCAAGCAATTTCATAATCTGTCAGTAGGTCGAGACCCTTAGTTTGGGGGGAAAGAAACCCCACCACTCTTACAGGGGGACTGATAGTCATGGAATATCTTCTGTTTGCCAGGCCCTTCATTAGGCATTTACAGGTAGGGAAACTGAGTCTCAGAGAAGTTAAATAATTTGCAGAGGCTTGTTCAACCACAAATGGGTGAAGCTAGGATGTTAACTAGGTCTGTTGAACTCCAAACACTATTCATCTCTTACTGTGCTACTTCTGTATCTAAAATTGAAGGGGGCCCTTTATTCTACTTCATGCAAACACCCATGTATTCTGTAAGCCAGGATTACTTTGAAGTTACATGTGCCATTCATTCGCAATTAAAATTTTTTTTCCTCAAAGTATTTAACAGTGGCCAACGCAGAAGTATGTGGTGCTGAGCTTGGTCCTTAGGCTATAAAATTAAAAGTCTCCAGTCCACACACACATCCTACAGATTTCCTTATGTGCGTGGGCTAGAGCCATCACTTAAGCAATGATTTTTATGTCTAATTAAAAATTAAATGTATTAAGACAAATCTGCCATAGCTTACAGAATCAAATGATCGTTATGCTTTCAAGTGGTGCTCGGAGGAAGCCGTGCTCTCACTGTGGTGATGCTAGTCTTAGAACGCTTTGAAAATTTTCTTTTAGAATTGCCTCCAAAGACACTGTGCGAATCACTTTAAAAAGGCTATCTCAGTGTTTTCTGGTCCCAGACTATGCTCCCTGGTCCTTAGGACCTCTCCTCTCTCCCTTCCTCGGTTTTGCTCCTATTCTGCTGGCTTGGCTCTCCTACCCACCTCTGCTGCGGCCACTGACCCAAGGGGCCCCCGAGGGGGGCTGTGCTGGCCAGAGCTGCTGGAGCGAGAGCTTGGAGGCTGCAGCGAAGCTGAGTGCTGGAGGGGGGGCCACTGCGAGTCCAAACCCTTCCTCTGGGGTCAGTCTGCCCACCCGTAAGCCCCGTGAGTAGTTTGCACACGAGTCAGACCTGAGTACTGGTTACACCAATCACCAGAGGTTGGGGAAACCTGAAAAACATATGTATAACGTGCAGCATTTTTCTCCAGTGAAGGGACAGAAACCAAACCACGGCATACTTTTTAAAATAGAAAGGTCTTTCCCCTGTGCCCTTCACGGCCGCCATGTGAAATCTTTGAGAGGAAGGATGAGGAAGCCCGGGGGAGGTCCTCCTGTGAAATGGAGCGTTTTCCTGTCTATAATAAAGTGCAATGTGACTGTGGCTCTGGGGTGCTCACGAATGTCAGACAATGCTCGTAAGTCGTCGGAGGCCTGCGGAAAGGTGGGGGGCTTCCCTGCTAGCCTACCCGACGTAAGCAGCTCAGGCTCTGTCTGTGCTTTCATTAAAACTTTACTGGGTTTCTAACTGGTGGTTCTCACTGTTTATATTCACTAACTCGACCTCATTTTACAGAGGAACTTCCTGGGTGTGATACACAACCCATGGTAAATGATCCCGATGCTGTCATCGTACCTCACTGCCCTCAGAGAAGTTATGTCCACCACTGCATGTGCTCATGAAGGCCTGGGAGGCGAGCAGTGCGTCTGCGCAACAGTAGCAAACATAAATGGGGAGAAAAGTGTAAAAGACGTCAAAGGTGGATGATTTGCCCCAGATCAAAACTGGTTAGCACGAAAGCTAGAATTAGAACCACAGTCTAAGAAAAAAACATCTCCAGTGTGAGTTAACCGAGCTTTTGTGGCGCCCTGGCTGTCCGGTTGCCTGAGGGGGCTGGTGCCCTTCAGGCCAGTGTCCACGTTCCAGAGCGGGCAGTGGCTGCCGCAGAGAGAGGGTTGGACGGGGGACCCGGGGATCAGAACTCTGGTTTTGGCTTTGTCTCCTGTAGTAAGCTTTTTCTCAGGGGTGGCTGCCTTCTCCCATTCTGGCCGGGGACGCCCCAGCCACACATTTTAGAGGGCACCCGCCTCTCCCTGGGTCCTGTCAATTCTACTCTGAATGTTGGCTGCTGTCCATCACGCTAGGAAAAGACTCTCAGCCTCGGGCCCCTCCCTCATCATCCCGGGCTTTAAGCCGTTCCTCACATCACTGCCACAAGAATGAGAACCAGGTCTGGCTTCCACTTTGCTCCGGAAATCTTTTCAGTGGCTGCCACTGAATACCCGACAAAGTTCAAGTCCCTCAGGTTGGCATTCAAAGCCTTCCAAATTCTGGCCCCAGCTTTATCTCTGAGGCTCGCTACTCTGCATCTGGTAATGCCACTGAAAACCAGACATTCCATGAGAATGATTTTAAGGTGGTAAAAGTATGATTCTCTGTGGTAAAGGTACAGGCTGGTAACATGCTATGCTTACATTTTTCCAGACTAAAGTAACTTTTGTAATAGGACATTTTACAAAAGAAAGCCAGCTGAGATTTGTTTAAGCCCTTGAAGAAGCCTAAAAGTTGTTTCCTAAGGAAGAGAAACCTTTTGTTCCCCACAAAAGAAATTACACCCAGTTTCTGAACTTCCGGAACAACGTCAGTCTTGTCCTCTGTGCATCTGACGCCAAGCACGCACTTCTCCGCAGCAGCATAGCTGCCCGGCCTTGAACGGGCCATGTCCAGCCCCTGTGAGGAACCAGACGAATACGTGTGTGACAGAAACAGTCAAGGGTACATGTTAGTCATACATTTCTCAACTACTTGAGATTTTCTGTATTAAAGCTAATCACTAAAAACATGTTTACCCGGGTTCCATTAATTAAACCTCTAAAGATATTTTCCATTTTATTGTTAAACCCTTGGTGTTAGCGAGGGTCAGCACAAGAAAAGGCCCAATGGTGAGAGTTCCTATAAATTCTGTAAAGGTTACTAAATGCATTTACTTTGCTGCCGAGCGGTGCTTGTAGGAAAACATGCAATAAATGCACTCATTCTACAGTACGTAACTGAATGCTCTGTGTGTCTTGGATGCCAGGGCCATGCATAGGAAAATATTAAACCTATAGAATCTACCCTTGTAAACCCTTCAGGCTCATGAATTCAGATGCCTAAAGCAAGTAAATCACAAACCTGGTAAGTACCCTACAAGAGGAGAGAACAAAGTAATACGAGAGCACACAGAATAGAGTGACTAGCTCTGCCTGGAAAAGTAGGGCAAGGCTTTGTGGCAGGTGGCATCTGGGCAGTGCCCTAGCAAAGACCAGGCCTGGCTGAAGACGGGTGCGGGCTGTCAGGAGGCAGAGGAATTGCATGTGCAAAAGGTTCAAAGCATGAAAGAGGGTAGTGTGATTAGAGAAAAGTCAGGGACATAAGTGTGAGTGATGAAGCTGGTTAGATGGAATTACAGACTAGGGTGGTTACGTATGCTTTTTAGTTTAATTCTTTGGTTAAAGGAACTAATGCATTGCATTTGTTATAAAACTGTTACTACCCTCTTGAGTTCTTCCTTTTGCTTTCATTTCCAGGGAAGTTAGTAATAACCTCACACGTACCTGGATTCTAGGTATATTCGGCATATTTCCCTTCCTTTCCCACATGTGAGAAATGACTTGTGCTTTCTTGTCTGTCTGCCATGAAATCCTGTTTCATATTTAATGCCTGCTCTCTTTCTGACCTGCTATTTGTTCTGTAAATATTTCTTGCGAACCCACTGAGAAAATAATCATGGAAGTTACCTCCGTGTCCAAGGCCTTCATGGTCCAGTCTTCCATCTCTGCATGATTAGCTGTCGACCATTACAGTGTTTTCCAGCTTCATCGGTACACACTCCTTTCATCTGTGGTGGTGTGACTTCCCCAGCTGGGCTGTGGCAGGGACCACGTCATCTGCTTCGTGGAGTATTTCATGGAAGAGGGGAAGCAACTATGCCACTGGTGACTCCCAGATGAGGTCATACTGTGTACGTTCTGCTGTCTTTCAGGGGTATGTACTGAAATGGGGAGAAGCTTTCTAAGACATATCAAGCCTTTGCTCAGTACTCACTTTTGTATATTAACATAGGCGTAAAGGATACAGCAGAAGAAATCAGGAGAACGTCTTTAGGACATGGAAGTCATGCATTGCGAATTTCCGAATTTGGAGGTAAAGATATTTCTCTTTTTCTAATTAGCATCCATGACTTGGAAGAGAAAGGGTATAGGAACCGAGTCATCGAAGAAGTAAATGGTGTGGGAACCTGGGTTTACCACCTGTTTTACCGTGGGATGGAGGTGGTCAGGACAGTAAGGATTCTAGAGGGATTTATAACCTGAGTATAGCATTGAAACAGTAGCAGCAGGAATTTAATTGCTCTGTGGGGCAGGCAGAGACTGGAATTGGGCAAAGGCAGAGCTGCAGAGAGAGAGGCCATTGACAGGATTTGAACCGAGGTCGTAACACTCAGGTTCGTGGACTAATTCCACTAGGCAGCCTCTCGGTGTACGGCACTTACTAACTCTCCATACGTTAGTTCCCTTTCTTTTCTCTCCAAGTTTTATTGTTCATACAGTTGCTGCCTCTTATCTGGGTTAGGGCTGGGGTCAACAACTCAGGACTTCCTCCGCCTTCCCTTGCACCACCACCCCCATGGACAACTTGCCTATCTTACAGGGTGGTCAAGGTGATTAAAAGAATTAATACATGTTAAGTGCCTAAAGTGGAGGCTGGCTTATAGTAACTGTAAATGCTAGTTGCTACTGTTATTATCGGAGTGTCAGACTGACACCAAAACTGAGTGGAAACTTGAAATGTCAAGAATTCTTAAAGCGACTTTTTAAAAAGGCACAGTTATTAAGGTTTGGTAATGATGGCAGATGCCTGGTAGAAAATAGATCTTTTCATTTCTTTTAAGAATAGTATTCAAACATGAAAATGTATAACATCTAGTTAGGAGCAGAATGCTCATACATCACGGTTTGTCTGGAAAAGTTCTGGTTTGTATCTGTTGTCCTGGTGATATTATTACCAGTGCTCCCTCTCACTCTTTAATGTCCTGGCCTGGATGAAAAATTTACATGGTCACCCTAGTGCTGAGGGCAGTGACAGTAAATGTGGAGTTATTAGAAAAAAGCACCCGTGCTTTAAAGGAGTTTATCATTTGTAGCCTCAGATTAAAAGCACTCTGGGGTTAGTGGGAACGCGTAGCTGTGGTTGTAGAGTCCCTTGGTCATCTCTACGGACCCAGGAAACAGAAAGGTGCCAGAACACTGAGCTTCGGCAAAACTCTAAGGGGTGAAGTTGGATGCCAGAAGCCACAGACCCGGGAATCTACCTTCTAAGCCTAGAAATTTTCTGAAACGAACTACTAATGTTTTAAATCAGAAAGCCACCCTGGCTGGTGTGGCTCAGTGGCTGAGTGCCAGCCTGTGAACCAAAGGGTCACTGGTTCAATTCCCAGTCAGGGCACACGCCTGGGTTGTGGGCCAGTGGCAACCACACATTGACGTTTCTCTCCCTCTCTTTCTCCCTCCTCCTCTCTATTCAAAAAAAATTTTTTTTTTTAAATCAGAAAACCATGTTCATTATGAAGACATGGATAACTGTGAATCTTGAAGAACTGGTGAGTGGAATAGATTCTCCTTCCCACACTGTGTGCACAGCCCGGATGCCACCTCTGTGCCCCTCTTGGCGGTGGTTAGGGCAAGAGTACCAGGCTTCCAAGCCCGATCTGACCCCACCTGGGCAAGCTGACACCTGGCAGCACGAGTGAGCGTGCACACAGCTTCCTCCTTGGCACCCACCCCAGTGAGTAAAACACGTGAGGAACTGCACAGATAGGCAAGCCTGGGTATGATCTTTGCCCCAAGGGACCCAGAGGTGGCAGAGAAACGACAGGGCAGCGAAACCTAACAGTACTTTGCTGTAACAGTACTGACCTAGAGTGACTAAGGACCGCTTCTATGACCATAGTCTCCTGGGAGGGGAGGAGCCTGGTGTGTTTAAGGAAATAGAGCTGGCTCTTCCCACTCCTAGCCGAGACCACTTCCTGCAGGAAGGCTCACCTGACCACCGAGGCTGTGCCCCCACCTCTGTCCCCCCGGGGAACTCACAGCAGAGTGGTGGGCTATTCGAGTCACCTTTCTGCCCAGCTCTTTTGCTCCTTCACTCCACTTTGAGCCCTCTGATGACAGGAGCAGTTTCTGGTTCACTCCTTTATCCTCAGCCTGGCGGCAGCAGATCACCACTGCTTGCCAAATGGTAAATATGTTTTATAAGCCGTCCATTGTATTTTGTCAACTCACTGGAGTCTGTCGTTCCCCAAGGCTGAGTGACGAAGCCAGGGGTCAGGTCTGCCTCACAGAACATGTAGTGTCCGCGGGAGTTTCCAGCACTCTGCAGGACTCTTATGCTGCCCACTCGAGTGTCGTTCTCATAGTGTGAGATTTCAATCTACACTAAAACTCGGGACCCCGTAGCCAATTTAGGGTATGGGATGAGAGGTGACTGGACAGCAGGTAGTTGGGATTCACAGATGCGCCAGCAGAGTGCATTCCATTACAGTGATGCTCTCTTGTCTTTATTCATTCATTTATATCTTATGTAATTTTTTTCATCAGATTTATTGATCACTTATAGTACTCAATAAACATAGGAGGCTGCTAAGAATACAAATACAGAGTTCTGCTTTCAGGGCATCCACATGGAGATAAGGAAGAGGATACGTATACCTCCAACTTTGTATTCGCCTGGGTATTCGAAATGCAAAGGGCTGTGGGCCACAGGGGTGGTCACTGCCGCAGGCATTGAGGATGCACAGCAGGCATTTACTAGGCAGTTACAGGAGAGGGAAAGGGGCGCTCTAGGGAAGCAACTTGTAGGCTGCCGTGTTGCCCTTCTAGTGATTCAAAAACCTGTTGTCCAAGGGCAGGCTAGCCTCCCCAGGCAGTTCTGCAAAAGGGAGCTTTGGCACTTCTACTGAAGGCCAGGTTCGAGTGATCCGCACACAGATTCGTACAGCTTCCCATTCTGATTCAGTCAAATAATCTAAAACCTTTAAACTGGAAAAGCTCATGACTCTGGTTTATCTGTATCCTGAGTAAAATGTTTACCACATGATGTTTATTTATGACAAATTGAATTAGTAAAGTCTCAAATATAGAAATATTTTTATAAATATAGTTTTATTACTTAGGATTACATACAAAAATTCAAACACAGCTAAAAAGAAAAAGAAACAGTTGCCAAGCAGAGGTCCTATTTCAATTTGTTTTAATGAACACATGGACAGTTATAATCAGCACAAAACACTTTAAGTCCTGAAACAACACACTGTCCTCGGGATTTTTAAATATTAGGCTTAAAAACTGATTTCATTTTGTTCTTTACACCTATTTAAATCTTTTCCCTAAGTATGGACTATTAACATTTAAGTTTGGTTCATGAGATTTTCTTTTAGAAAAATAGGTAAAACCTTTTACTATAATTATTTTGAAAACGGAAATGGTTTGTCCATGTCCAGTCTTGTTGTCTTACATCCTCCGTGGTTTCTCAAAAACTCCCAACAATTTGTAATTGATAATTTCAAGAGCCCTGAAATTATCGAAGGTGTCAAGATTTTTCTTCACTTCTCATCTTTACAGTTTCGTTGTTTTATTTTTGGCCACACTATGTCTCCTTGTCAGGGGAAAAAAAATTGGTTATTTTGCTTTTCCTAATTGTTAATCCATTACACTCCTTCATCCATTTTTTTCATGCCTTTTTGGCAACTTTAGTGTTTTCTCCAAGTTTAAGTTGATGCTGAGCTTTAACATTTAAGCAGTTACATATTTCACTTTCCCCTTGCTGGACTGTCATGCGCTTTCCCTTCTTTCGCATCTGACTTTTGACAACTTCACCGGAGAGCTGAGATGCTTTAGAGAGATGCCTGATCTCCAGATGTGCAGAATTCCATCTATGAAAAATGCTCACCCTCCTAGGGTCCCCTCCCTACCAGAACGCGCTCTGAAAACCAGCCAAGGGCCTGCGCCTGCGCCTGCTTTGGGTCTGCACCCCCCCAGGTTCTGCCGTCCAGTCTGCCGTCCCTCTCGTCACAGCAAGGAAGGAGCCTGCGGCCCGAGGCGGACAACAGAAGATGACTTGCACCTGCAGCACTCCCAGATTCACTGTGCGAAGGGGAAGAAGTGCAGATTGTGAGTTGTAGTCTTCTGGAAGTTCTTTGTGCATCTGGCTGGTGACAAATCCCTATAAAATCTGCATCTTTCCATCTCTTGTATCTGTTCCTCTCCATCTCTGCTGTCTCTTAGTTTTGGCTGTTACTTCTCTGATGAACTCATTTTATTATACCTAGACCTGCTGCCATAATGTTCTTAAAGTAAAATATGAACGTAGTTCCCTGCTTAAAACCTGTCGGTGGATCTCCACTGCCTGTAAGGCACAGGACAAACCCTTTAGTTTGGCAGACGAGGCCCTCAGAATCGGCTCATTTCCCTAGCAACAGGCCGCCTCCCCACCCGCCACACTCTACAGGAACTTATTTTCGGTGATGCATTTTGCTGTTTTACACTTGAGTTTGTAAATGAATTTTTAGAAACTTGTTACAAATTCCTGATGAGTGCCAAGTCCCCAGGGGTACAAAAGTTACCCAAGGTCATTTTGCATCCTATTCATTCAGTAAACGTTGCAACGGTGACCAAGTGTCTAGAAATGCTAGGTACTGGACATAGGGACACAAAATTCAGTGTCCTTGCCCTTGGTGGCTTCAGTTTAGAGGAGACGGTGGTCGTGGCACGAAGTCCTGATACGCAGGCATGCTACACAATGCAGCGTCAAGTCCACTCACTCCTTGAACGGCCACTCCATCGCGGAGACCACAGGGAGCATGTGCTCCTCGAGGCCTCTCTCCTGTTTACTCTCGGCCGGCGCTCCGCAACCCAACACCTAAGGGTTGTCTCGTCATTTTTAAAAGACAATCATAGGGTTACAAAACCACAAGTTAGTTGCATGTGCTGCTTACGGCTGTGTATGCTAGCTTGGTGGGTGCTTGTGAATTTTCATTCTTAGTGCTGCAGATCTGGCCCACCCTCTGAGCTGAAGGCTACATCTCTGATTTCAAAGATATTGATGAAAAGCGACGAAGGTCCGACCTTTAGCAAACTCTGTCCTGCTTTTCTGATTAATCTGGTAAAAGGTACTACACATGCCCTTATCACCTTATTAATAACACTTATTATTCTGAATGAAGTGATGGATAAATCATGCATAACTAAGATTTCTAGGCTGATTTTTAAAAATAACAATCATTAAATATCCATTATAAATATTTACTTTATTTTGAAAGAATTGAAAGATGTTAACATATATTACATACTACATATAATGGCACGTCAGCCTCTTAAGCTTAAAAATAATCTCTCCCCAAACTGGGATTGACTTAAATTCCAAATATAAAACGACTCTTGGCCTATAGCACCGACCCAGGCCCAGAGGAAAGCCGGTTTTGAGCCTGTTCGTCCTCTGGCACGGGGCTTCCTGATATGAAACTGAGGGTCCTCCCCCTCTGGTTTTGTTCCCTGGCAGTACTGAGGCCTGGCCCAGGGGCCCACGGGACTGTACGCCGCAGGCCCGGGACTTGGGAGAATGGAGAGGAGATAGGGTCCTCTGACAATTTCACGATGAAAAAAAGGCCTGCGCCCACTGTCTCTGATCTACATAGCTATAATGACTACAAGGTAGAAGGAGGTCAGAATTACTGAATTACAATTTGTCTGCTGGTTCTTCTTTGGAGAAAGTGTCAAGATAGGAGGAGCCTTAGAAGTCACATAGTTCAATACTGGTAACCTGCTCCACTAGCATTTTCCATTCTAAGATTTAGGTATAATTCAGAGTTTTAAATACCATCCATATGCCACTTTGTTAGACAAACACACAGAAATTCAGTAACACCTTTCAGTTTCTTAACTCATAAGGAGAATTCCTGCCCAGTGTCCCCGCTTGTGGCTCTCTCCTCTTCATAGTACGTTCAAGTCACACACGAAGAATCTAAAATACACCCCTATGGCGTTTTCATGCGCAGTATCCAACCAGTCAGTAAAACACAGTACACAGGGTGAACGTCTTAATTTATTCCCCTCCCAAGAGTCCAGAATATGTTCCCCCTTAGCTCTGAGAAATGTGATGAGGAAAATACCGACAGAACTCACTGGACGTGAAGAGAAAAGAAAAGCACGTCGTACACAGACGCGTCCCTGCGCCTCCCTAACCTGGCTGTGCACGTCACGGTGTGTCTCCAGCAGCACCTCCTTTCCCTTGATTTCTGGAACTTTTACAGGACAGATTTACAGCAGACAGGCCTCTGATTTTTGTTTTTGCTTTTAACCCTAAACGATTTTTAAAAAGAGACTATTTTAAGTGACAATGCATTCTGAGTCGGGGGAGAAAAAAAATTAAAAACCCAAAACTTCTTTCAGTTTATTCAAAATAAAAATACACATAGAGTTATGAAAATATAGGTTTACTATTTCCACCATGTAAGTTGATGCTGCTGTCGGAAAGGCTTCCCAATTGGTTTTCAAGTTTTTAAAGCTCATCGCGATCCCTCAGTAGAGTGTACCTATATTCGCTGGGCGCCAGTTTCTGGAAGGAGCTCTCAGGGGGACTACTTGCTACATCTTGGACTTCCTACAAGAGAAAGAACGAAACATTTTTATAGCGATATATTTTGAGGAATTGTAACGCTTCACTAAGAGTGTGAGATGGAGGGCAGCTGCTCTGCAGGTACTGTGTGCCGAGACAAGGGCTCCGTGTGCAGTCTTGCTGTCCCCATTCCATGTGCCTGTACTACGACCTCCCACGCAGGGCTGCCACAGAGCCGTGAACTACGGACGTGTTGGCAGTTCCTGGGATACAGTGGAAGGAAACAAAATACCTGACCCCTGGGCTCTTTCCTAGAATATTCTATAGAGGCAGCCAACTACAAAGTCCTGAGTACATTGGTTTAAGCCCTTCCCTCTTACAAATGACTGCTATGAGGATTAAAGGCACCTATTCTGTAGTTAGAATTACACTTACTTGGATGCCAGAAATAATCAAAACTAAATTGACACGAGGAGGAAAACAAGGACTTCAATACTGCAAGGAGTTAATTTCTGCATTATTCTACCTGTACACAGAGAGCAGACACAAATACACGGGATGGACGGTAAGGGAGACTTCCAAGAATTTCTCAGAAAAGGCAGTGCAGTCTATCCTTTCTCTCCACACTGTAAGCTCTTCAGGAGTAAGCCTGGGTGCCACCGTTTTAACATCCCCTGAAATCAAGGCAGGCACACAGCACGCACACCTGGTCCTACACCCAGCGCCGCTTTCCCCAGCAATGGTGAACAGTGCGCCTGCGGCCTTCCCTCGCACCTCTGTCGTGCTTCCCTTCCCCAAGACATTTCTAATTTACTTTTTGTTGAAATGTATGTTTGGTTCAATCTAGCTGAAATTATATTACTGTTAAACAAACATTACTGCACTACTTGGTGCCATTAGTACATAAAGATTAATAAATAAAATGCAAGGAGTTCAACTATCTGATGAGTAAGGTGAAAACAAATCAGGATAACACAGTAACGATAGACTACACTTTTCCCTAATCTATAAAATACTAAGCAGTCCTAGTCTTCTGATGAAAAGAATCACCTTTGGGTTATTACCAACAATTTACTGCTTCTATAGTTGCTTAATTATCAAAGAAAAATCTGACCTCAGATTTCAAAGAAAAAGCATGTCATCAGATTCCTAAAGGAAACTCTTGACTCTCAACTTAATTTGACTCAAAGTAAAGAAAAATTCACTTAGTCTTTGTTTTTATTTTATACGTGGAGATTCTTTGGGCAAAATAGTGGATTGAAGTTCTAGGCGTGTGGAACAGAGTTTGGTATATCTTCCCTCTTGGTATAGTGGGAGAGAGAAACTGATAATGAATCAAAATGCAAATTTAGGATATTTAACAAAGCAGGAACACAGAAATAGGAAAATCCTCAGGTTAAAAAAAAAGAAAAAATACATATTAAACACAAAGTGTCACGCATTCTAAATCTTAAATGGAAAAGCTGCATTAAACCTTAAGTTTTGAGCATTGTAAATACTGTATTGGTGAGGGCTGTTAGGACGGTTTAGCAGAAAAACCAAGGCATTCCTTTCTTCACAGTGTGGTGAGTCTCTCAGCCACAGAGGATGGCATGAACAATTAATGGAATCCAGTGATTTCACTGATGTGCCTGCTACCAAGTCCTAGCTCCTACCTCTGTTTGAAGCCAGCGTTAGCTCTTTTACAGACATATTCCACAGAAGGCATACTCAGACCAAAAAACTATGTCGTAACATCTTGCAACTATAAGGAAGATCTAAAATTTTAAAAATTAATTTAGAAAGAACGTGGTTTGTGTATTATCCAGAGTCTGTTGGAAGAGAAGAAAAATTCCCACGGAAGAACAAGTCCCACCTGTCCTGGGGCTGTGTCGGTTGGGTCAGGACCGTGGTGGAACTCTCTGTGAAGTTTCCCAGAGTGTAAGTCAGACACGAACTGCTTGAGTTTTCCAGGAACTCTAAAACCAAAGTCAAATAAAAATTTAGCTTAAAATTGTTAAAATGAACTTACCTCTATTTTACCAGCTTCACATAAATTTTTTAAAACTTTTACCTGTAATTAGGTAAATTATACTGCCCTACCATGACTATTACAGGCCAGATGTCTGTTGACATTTCTATACATTGTAACTTACCTAGGCGCTCAGATTTGTGTTTGATTCCTGTACTCTCTGCACAGAAGTTTTTCTATGCTTGTCGTTTTCACAGGCACATGAGAGTCTACCAAGGTGCTACCCTAACTCTTACTTAACCATCCCTTCTTGTTGGGCATTTATATATTTTCCTTAATTAACATTCCTAAAAACACTTACGTTCTGCAAAACAAGGTCCAAGGGGAAAAGAGTATTAAGCACCTTAAACTATGCAGCTTTATAACCAGAGTCCTACAAGAAATCCTAGAACAAAAACAGTAGCGCTGCTTAGCTTCCACCAGCATCTGAGCCTGTGTCAGCCACAGGACACATGTGGCCTTAACCGGGAGCTTATCACGAGTCTTTTGAGAGGCAGGTTCTCGAGGGCATTCACAGTCAGTAGAGCCAGCTTTATCAGATCATCTAAGGCCGGGGGTGGAGCATTTTCTTTTTCTTTTTTCTTAAACACGGGGAAATTTCGTCACAACTTCTTTAACCACAGGGGCAGCTTCACAGGATAGCTTAACATTATGAAAAGCAAATGCACTTCTTAAGCTCATGAAACTGGCTTTTTGTTTTCTTTTTTGATGCCTTCATACACCACTAAGGCATGCTCCTGAACGGTGAAAAAGCTTTCTTTGATGGCTTCAAACCATTCTGAAGAAAATAACGTGAACCAGCACAACTCACTGTATACTGACATCTTTCCGCTAATTACCAATCAGAGTATGTAGGAAAATTTGCAGTTCAGAGAATGCATTGCAGCAAAACAGACCATTAAAAGCTAAGTGGACACACACACACACACACACAGAGCTACAGGCTGGAATGCCGGGCTGGGGCCACAGTGTGTACATGTGAGGCGAATGGGTGTGTCTACGCTGTCCCAGTGTGAGTGTGAACATGTAAGAGTATACACAGGGATGGAAGGAGATGGTGTCCAGGGCTGGGTCCCACCTTGCACCCCGAGTTACCACTTACCACCCTGAACTGGAGCAGGCAGGGTCGAGTGTCATTACCTTGTTTTCATTCATCTTTCCTAATGTATGTATAGCTCACACTACAAAGTGCAGACAAACTGTATCTATAAAACATTACTCAGTTTTTACTGCTACTCGTGTACTTGTTTATTCTTTGAAATCTTGACAGTACCTTTGTCCTTTTGTTATTATTAAAATTTGCTTTGCTAATTTGATAAGTAAAAGACACCTGTATTTTTCCATTGTTTTAATTTACATTTCTGCTCATATGAATTGTCTTTCACTGAGATTGTGGTATTTTAGAAATTCATTATATATATTTCAATAGAAATCCTTTATTTTCCAAATCTGTTACAAGAATTA
>PVKM010008656.1:0-38516 GCA_004027735.1 Carollia perspicillata
TCAGCTTTGACATAGCCTGAGTCCTCATTCAGTCTATAAGAAGTCTCTGATCTCTTTCTTGGCTACCTGCATCCCCCACCTCACTTAAGCTGGAAACAATGCCAGAGATGAGGGCAGCCCTGTGCAAGAAAGGGTGGGTTCCCTGGGGCTATCAGGCCTAAGAAAGAATACATAAAATCCTGGGAAAACTGCTGTGCTAAGAATGCCCTCAATTTTCTGATAAGGGTCCAAGCATGAAATGAGTTTGTTCCCCAAAGTCTTATAGCCCTTTAGCTAACTGACCCTGACTCAGAATAAGCCCTCATAGTTCTTTGTATGTTGTCTATTGTTTGACCCTTACTGCCTGACAATGACTGATGAGCTCTACCTGTATTCCTGGGCAAATTGAACCCAATAAAAGCCCATGGAGGAAAAGGTTCCTGGCCCTTCTCCTTTGAGAGATCAGCCACCTTTCCTCTCCAAACAGATCATGTCTTGGTAGACTTATTTTCTTCTGTGGCGGATGGTGGGGCAGGGGCTCTGTGGGCAGAGCTCCCCCAAATTAGAACATTTTTTGAATGTCATCATCTCAACTATTGACCAAAAACACAATTCATGCTAAAATGATATTACATTTTATTTTTTTAAATATGGATTTTAAATAAAAAATAAATAAACAAATAAATAAAAGCCCTGACCAGTGTGGCTAAGTTGGTTGGGCATTCTTCTACAAAGGGAAATGTCACTGTTGCAGTTCCTGGTCAGGGCACTTGCCTGAATTGTGGGTTTGGTCCCTGGAAGGGGTGCATGTGAGAGGCAACTGTTAGATGTTTCCCTCTCACATTAATGTTTCTCATTCTCCCTCCCTTCCCTTTCTCTAAAAATCAGCTTTTATTCTGAAAGGATAATAAAAACAATGAAGATATGATCAATTGACATTATCTAGCTACAATTTGGAATCAGCTAAATTGTTAGTTCCTTAAGGAAAAAATGTTTTTAAGGATTTCTTTATGTCTTCCACCGTACATTATCTTGAACACAGAGGATATTTAAGAGTTGTTCCTCTGACTTGATGAACCGACAATTCTAGCATAAAAACACCAGAGGAATCAAAATATACACCTTATTTTTAGGTATTCTTACTGTTAATAAAGATGACATTATAACATTTAATATGCAGCTACTAAGATCACATTTTCTTTGTAACTCAGCATGAGTTACATGCTGAGCTGTTCTTATATTTTTCAGATACTTCTAGCATTTTTTGTTATGTCACTTTAACCTTTGGTCACCAAAATTAAATTCTTGTCCAAAAACTTATTTTAAGTACTATGTGGTATGTCCATGAAACAAACTCAAAAGAATTCTAAATTATGGTGCAATACCATACTGACTTCAAGTACTAACCTTGCTGCTTGCCTACCTTCCTGCATGTATATTTGTATTTACATATATATATATAGTATTTATTGTAGTTCAATATTTGTTTTTAAAAAGTCAGCCATACTTCTTATGTAATACATTACCCAAATGCCTTAAACACATACAAATTTTGGAATCCCTTATGAAACTTTCCTATATCCATGCCAGAGTACTAGAGATGACATAGCAGTATAATAAGAACTTTGGGTATTTTGAAAAACAAACTCATTTAGATGGTTTGAAGTTAGAGCCTTATATGGTTGAGTCCATGCTGTAATGTGTCATGTGAGAGGATGATTCAGAATACACATATACATGTATAAACAAACACCAAATGTTCTTCAGACTCACAGCTGTTGGGGTTATTATTACTAGTACCGATGTGATTTTTTTAATTATTGATAGGACTAATGTGATCAATATTAAGGTGATTATTCTCTCAAGTATTCCTGACTGATTAAGCCAATAGATAGATGGGCAGCCTTCAAAGGGTGAAGAATGTGCTTTGGTTGGCAGACACCAACATTACCTCACCCCACATATGAAATTCCTTCTGAGAGATAACCTCACTGTTTGCAAATATGTTAATGGGATTTTTTTATGGACTAACATTTTATAGTACTTCTGTAAATTTTACATCAATACTCAGTAGTTTTTAATGAATCTTAAAAAAACATTTTTTTCTTTTGTTACATTCAGTTGTAATATATCTGTTTTTCAGATACACAGTGTTTCACCCACATTGACCAGCACAAACTCTGGTAAATTACCACAGGCCAGGATGTGGTCTCTCTTCTTAGAGTATGGGAACTTAATAATCATAACTCTCAGAATACTCTAACCAAGCCTATAATAGGTTCGTGTGTATGTGTGCTCTTGCTGGAAGATCACTTTATTAATTTTTAAAAACTGAGTATTTCCATCAGCTGGATTAGTTGTGTGTATTATCTAGCACCCATTTGCTGGTACTGTAAATATAAAGAACATCCAAACTTGTGGAGAACTTTTATGAATTTAACAATTTTCTTTATTCATCCATTCTTGGATACTTAGGTTGTTTCCTTGTCTTAGCTATTGTCCAACATGCTGCAATGAACATCAGTGCTGAAGATATCTTTTTGAGTTAGTGTTTTCATTTATTTCACAAAAATACCCAGAAGTGATGTAACAGAACCACTGGGTTCTATTGCTCTGGGTTCTATTTCTCTACCGATAAGAACTGTGACTCCCAATGTCAGAGTCTTACGAAAAGGAAAGGAACTATTTATTCAAAAGTTATACAGGTTTAGAATAATGGTGGAATTCTGCCATTAAATCTCATTCCCTTTAGAAACAAAAAAGCACCCATAATCTCCCAGTCCTGCCTCTCCATGCCAAACTCGGCCAGTCAGAGGTGCCGTCTCTCAGGTAAAGAAATAGAAGAAAGAAATAGAAGTCTGTAGCTTAGCTGGGCAGATTCCTGTCTGTATTCTGGCTTCTTCTAGTTGTCCGTGCTCAGCTAGCTAGGCTCCTGCCCTTAATCCAAAACTCTGTCCTCATGGTGGGTCAGTAGGGGTCTTTCTGCATCCTTTCAAACCTTGTGGACAAAACTCTGCAGAGCTGCTACATCCTGCTTTTCTGCTTCTTTCTAAGCTACATGGTCCAGAGAGCACAAAGAGCCTCTCAAGGCCCTCCTATTCTTCCCACGTGGTCCAGAACTCTAGCATGGCTAAGAGAGAAAGAGGCTGGCTGCCCCTGCACCTCAGTTTACATCCTGGTGCGGATCTTCCTTTATAGCCTCACTTCTGACTCCTTCCACACTGGGCTATACCCGCCAGCACTCTTGATTCTTCTGCATTTCTCTGCTGCCACTGTTAGTCTGGGCAGGTGTGACCCCATGACAGAGAGCTAACCACCTTCCTGCTCTCGTGCAGGTACAGCAAGCCCCTCTGGCTACTTTGCATCAGGGGTTAGAGTCACTCCCATTTCCCTGGCTCTGAGCACCTGCCACAGCTACTTAACATTACTAAAATAGTTCTTTAGATATGCAAAGTAACTCTCAATGGCCCTGCTCTACTTCCCCTTCCCCCAGCCAGGTTATTGGGGGAACTTTCTCATTTTGGGGACCCCGGTGTTCCCTATTACAATGGGATTACTGCATCATTTGATAGGTCTATTTTTAATTTTTCGAGGAATCTCTATATTCTTTTTCATAATGACTGTACCAATTTACATTACCACCAACAGTGCACAAGGGTTCCCCTTTTCTCCTCATCCACACCAACACTTATTTCTTGTATTTTTGATAAAAGCCATTTTAATAGGTCTGTGGTGATATCTCATTATAGTTTTAATTTGTATTTCCCTGCTGATTAGTGATGTTGAGCACCTTTTCTGTTGGCCATCTATGTGTCTTTTTGGAAAAATGTCTATTTAGATTTTCTGCCCATTTTAAAATCAAATTGTCTTTTTACTATTGTATGAGTTTTAAAAAATATTCTTTAAATATTGGCCCTTATCAGATACATTATTTGCAAATATCTTCTCCCATTTGGTTGCCTTTTCATTTTGTTGATCATTTCCTTTATTGTGCAGAAGCTTATTACTTTAATGTATAGCATTTTTTAAAATTGGGGTAGTGAAGATGGTGGCTGAGTAGATGGAAGGTGAGCCCATTTGTTTGTGCCCCCAGCACAGAATTTCAGCTGTTCTTCTGACAAGTGACCTGAACAACCAATGGAATCTTAGCTGATATGAATTTCTGAAGCCAAGCTTCGCACCGTCTGGTAAGACATTTTATAAGTGTAAGGGGAAACACCTTGTGTGAGGTGCCTGCAAGAGCGAGAACAGAGGTGAGAAATGCAGTTTAGTAGCTCCTGCCCCTCCCAGAGTGGTGTGGAGGGGCATTCCCACATAAAGAACATCCAACCCTAATCCGGAGAGATTGGGAGGAGATACAGATTCTGGGAGACTCAGGCTGCACACACACAGCAAACAGGAGGTCCATAGCTGCAGTGCCAACTGGGAGAGTCCAAGAGAGTAATTCTAGCTCCTAAAACTGTTGGAGACACCAGCAGGCTGAGGCCAGCAAGAAAGACTTTTTGCCTTTTGGAGAAGTGTAGTGCATGGAGAGCTGGACAGTGGCTCGGAGCTGCAGTGTGGGTGCCACATAGGGACTTTTTAAAGTGGGGAGCACCTGGCTGGTGTAGCTCAGTGAGTGTGGGCCTGTGAACCAAAGGGTCACCAGTTCAATTCCCAGTCAGGGCACATGCCTGGGTTGAGGGCCAGGTACCTAGCAGGGGGCACATGAGAGGCAACCACACAGTGATGTTTCTCTTCCTCTCTTTTTTGCTTACCCTCTCTACAAAAATAAATAAATAGATAAAATTGTTTAAAAAATATTTTAAACATTATTTAAAAAATAAAGAGGAGCAGAAAGAGAGAAACAGAGGCGTGGCTGAGCAGGGAACCCATGCATATGTGCAGCTGCCCTGTCAGCAAAGAGGCTTGGTACAGAGCATGGTTTGTGCCCACTGAACCCAGCTGGCCAGGGAGACTAGATGGCTGCAAGGTGAAGGGATTATGGGGTCCCACCCAGCATGGCTGGCAAGCAGTGGGCTGTGCACAGAAGAGAGGGTTTTGGTCTGAGCCTCCTGTGAGAGCAGTGAGGTAGGAACTGGGAAGGCTAGAGCTGAGCACCTGAGATTCTTTGCAGCCAGGCAAGGCCACACAAACCAATGAATACAAACTTCTGGGAAGGGGAAGGTGTGCTCATCCCCCACCTGCAGGATTGCAAACCCCACAGAACAGTAAGGGCAGGCTCAGTAATCCCCTGCAATGTGCATATCCTCAGGGGAAACAAAGAGAATCTCAAAAGGAGTCCTTCATGAACTTTTTAAAATTAAAATATTTTATTTATTTATTTTTAGAGAGAGAGGGAGAGAAACATCAATGTGTGGTCGTCTCTCACATGCCCTGTACTGGGGACCTGGCCTGCAACCTGGGCACATGCCCTGACTGGGAATCGGACTAGCAACCCTTTGGTTCACAGGCCAGCACTCTCTACTGAGCCACACCAGCCAGGACCTGAACTCTTATCAGACATTATGCTGGATCCTCCTCAGGCCCTATTCCACTGAAAACAGCAGAATAGAGAGGTTAGAAATTGGCCAGTGAGAGGTATTCAGAGTCCTGCCTAGGCTTATAAGGAACTGCCATTGGCGCCAAGCAGGAAAGAGCTGACACTTTTACACAAATTGGCCCCTCACATGAAACAGACAACTAATTCATCTGAAACTAATACATAATTGTAAATAATATGGACAGACCAAGATGTGTGATGCAGGGGTGTTGGAACACATACACCATCTTCCTTGAAGGCTGAACAGCACCTCCTATAGTGTGATCGAGGTATTCCACCTTCCTGATTTTACCGGAGGCCCCCTCTGGAGGCAGGTGGAGATGGTAATGTAGTGCTGTCTGATGTTAGGTGAACCACCCCCTGGGCCTTGTGCTGATAAAAAGCCAGCAGGACAGGAAAGCAGGGACCAGCCAAGCCAGCAGGAGACAGCCACAGACTATGAGTTGCTGGTAGTCTCAAACAGGCTGCCTAAAGCTAGACTGGAACACCAACTGACATCAGGGACAGATGCTGAAGCAGAAGACAGTAGGCCAACAAATACTAGACTTTGCTGAGATGAATTCTACCTCACTCTTTTCATTATTGGAGTTATTTTTGCTCTTGTGTGGCTTTTAAACACTGTTTCTTTGTCTTTAATTTTTTCCTATTATTTCACTACTTTTTAACATTTATTTTATATGTATTTTATATTTTTATTATGTTTTATGTTTATTTTTGTTTTAACTCCACTCTCATATTTTACTCTTCCCTTCTCTCACTCCATTTCGCCTTCACCTTTCTCTTTCTTATTGTTGTTTTAAATTGTATTTTTCCCCTTCTATGCCTTGTTTCTATTTCACGCCCTCACTATTTCTCCTCCCTCTATGCTCTCAAAATCACCTTTCTTTCCATTAGTCATCTCACATTCTTTTTCTCATTCTTATAATATCCTTATTGTCCTTCCACCTTTGTTAATATTTGCATGGATGTCATTGATGTTGGGGCTGTTGTTGCATTTCTTTAGTTTTATCCCTAGTGGTTTACTATTTTTTATTATAAATCTCATATTTTACTGTTCCCCTGTCCTACTGCATTTTGCCATCCTCCAGCCCTATCTTATTCTCATTTTAAATTTTATTTTCTCCCTTTTTTAACCTGATTTCTAACCCTAACGCTTATTATTTCTCCTCCTCCCTCTACCCCTCAAAATCAGTTTTCTTTCCTTTAAACATCTCACACTGTGTTTTCTTTTATTTCTTTTTTCTTTCTTATAATATTATTACTATCCACCTTTATTACTCTTTGCTCCTTTGTTGTGGATATTGCTGTGGAGGTTGTTTTTCTTCAATTTGGTTCCTATTTTTTCACTATTTTTTTTCTCCAAACCTCATATCCCTCAAACCATACTCTTCCCTTTTTTGCTCCAGTTTGCCCTATCCTTCCCTATTTTATTTACATTGTAAATTTTATTTTCTCCTTCTCATTACCTTGTTTCTATTTCCTACACTTATTTCCCCTCCTCCTACCCTCTCTCATAATCATTCTTCTTTCTGTTAGTCACATCATATTCTTGTTTCCTTTTAAATAGTATTCTTGTTCTCTTTCCATCTTGATTAATATAAGCTCATTTGTTGTTGCAACTGTACTAGTGATTGAGGGGTATTTTTGTTGGTATGAGTGTTTTTGCTGGTTTGTTTTGTTCTGGCAGCTCCCGTACAACAGCATACAAGACATGGTGGGGGTTATGATTCTCAGTCAATCAGCTGGAGCAGAAAACCCACCAATGAACAAGCCAACAACAACCAAAACCCAACTATAACAAGAGAGCCCACATAAACTGCCTAAAGGGCATCCCTAGAGTATCCCCACTCAGGAGTTCAAGGAGACTGCTCTACTGAGTCCCACAGATTCCTACCACAGAAGGTTATGCCATGAAGAGAGGAAGTCAAAGCAGGTCAATCTAATATGCAGAAACAAACAAAAAAAAAGAGCCACTGAAAATGGTGAGACAAAAAAACTGGCGAGACAAAGAAACAAACCCCAATAGAAAGAAAAGGAAGAATCCTCAGAAAGAGTGCTAAATGAAATTGAGGCAAACAATTTATCAGACACAGAGTTCAAAATAATGGTTATAAAGATGCTAAATGAACTCATTGAGAACTATAAGGAACTTAGTGGGAACTATCAGGATGAAAAAGAAACATAGAAACTATGAATAAGAACCAACAGGGAATGAGGAATACAATATCTAAAATGAAGAATATACTAGAAGGAATTAAAATCAGGTTAGATGAAGCAGAAGATCAAATCAGAGAGTTGGAAGACAAGGTAGGGGGGAAAAAACAGAGGAACAAAATAAAAAAAGACCCCCAAAAGAATGAAGATAGTTTAGGGGAGCAGCAGGGCAACATGAAATATAATAATATTTATATCATAGGGATTCCAGAAGAAAAAGAAAAGGAGGAATGGATAAAAAACCTGTTTGAAAAATAATGACAGAAAACGTCCCTAATTTGGTGAGGGGAAAAGTCATGTGGGTTCAGGAAGCACAGAAGACCCTAATCAAGATGAACCCAGACACCCACTCCAAGACACATCATAATTAAAATGACAAAATTTAAAGACAAAGAGTATCTTACCTCTGTCAGTGGTCACAGCCAGTTTCTGCAACTGACTGGCCTGGGTAAATTCCTGCCATTGACCTGCCAACAGCAACCAAGGCCCAACTATAAGAGGAGGATAAACTCAGCCCACACAAAGGATGTACCTCAAGTACCCAGCTTGGGTGATAGAGGAGGTGGTGCCACCGGACCCTACAGGACACCTACTACATTAGGTCACACTACAAAGACACAAAGTCAAAGCAGCTCTACCTAATGCATAGAAACCAAGCACAGAGAGGCTGTCAAAATGAGGAGACAAAGAAACAGGGCCCAGATGAAAGAACAGATCAAAACTCTAGAAAAAGAACTAAATGCAATGGAGATAAGCAATTTTTTTGGATGCAGAGTTCAAAACACTGGTTATAAGGATGTTCAAGGAACTTAGTGAAGACTGCAACAGCTTAAAAAAGATCCAGCCAGAAATGAAGGATACATTAATTGAAATATAGAATAATTTACAGGGAAATAATAGTAGAGTGGATAAAACCAAGAATCAAACCAATGATTTGGAACAGAAGGAAGCAGAAAACAACCAATCAGAACAACAACAAGACAAGTAATCTGAAAGAAAGATAGTATAAGCAGCTTCTGGGACACCTTCAAGAGGTCCAACATTCACATTATAGGGGTGTCAGAGGGAGAAGAGAAATCATAAGAAATTGGAAATCTGTTTGATAAAATAATGAAAGAAAACTTACCTAATTTGGTAAAGGAAGTAGACTTGCAAGTCCAGGAAGCAGAGTCCTCCAAACAAGGTGGATGCAGAGAGGCCCACTCCAAAACACATCATAATTAAAATGCCAAACATTAAAAATAAAGAAAATCTTAAAAGCAGCAAGAGAAAAACAGATAATTTCTTACAGGAGAATTCCCATAAGACTGTCAGCTGATTTCTCAAGGGAAACTTTGCAGACTAGAAGGGATCGGCAAGAAATTTTCAGAGAAATATTAAAAGTCAAAGACCTATAGCCAAGATTGCTCTACCAAGCAAAGATGTCATTTGGAACCAAAGGGCAGATAAAGAACTTCCCAGACAAGAGAAAACTAAAGGAGTTCATCATCACCAAACCATTATTATATGAAATGTTAAAGAAACTTATTTAATGAAAAGAAGATCAAAACTGTGAACCATAAAATGGAACCCAAAAATGCAAATCTATCAAAAATTGAATCTAAAAATACAAACTAAGCAAACAGGAAGAGCAGAGACAGAATGATGAATACAAAGAATGTTTTGATGGTTGCCAGGTGGGAGGTAGGGTGAGGGGGAATGGGTGAAGAGGTTTAAGAAGTACAAATCGGTAGTTACAGAATAGCCATGGGGATGTAAAGTACAGCATAGGAAATGGAGCAGCCAGAGAACCTGTACGTATGTCCCATGGATGTGAACACGGTGGGGGGGTTACCTGAGGGAGTGGGGGATGCTGGCTGGAGGGAGGCAAAGGGGGAAACATTCAGACAACTGTAATAGTATAATTAATAAAATCTAATTAAAAAGACAAAAAATGTATCTTATTTAGCCACAAACACAAAAATGAAATATGGATTCATTCTACAACATGGATAAACCTTGAAAATATTATGGTAAGTAAAAAAAGTCAGACACGAAAGGCCTCATATTATGTGATTTAATTTATATAAAGTTCTCAAAATAGGCAAATTCCCTCAAACAGAAATAAGTTAGTTTTTTCCAAGGTCTGGGTGAGGGGAAAATGGAGAGTGACTGAAAATAGATATGAAGTTTCTTTTTAGAGTGATGAAACTGTTCTGGAATTATGAGTGCTGATGATTGCATAACTTTGTGAATGCCCAAAGCTGTTGAATCATATACTTTGAAAAGATATATCTCAAAGAAAAGTTTTAAAAATGCAATAAAAACTTTTCTGAGTCTCCTTACTTTTTGTGGCAAAGTACTATTTGCAAATGTTCAATAAGAATCTGTCCTTTTCAGTGATCTGGTTGGGTAGCTCAGTTGGTTAGATCATCCTTCTGGCATGCCAAGGTTTTAGGTCCAATCCCTAGTCAGGGCATGTACAAGAATCAACCAACGGTCCTGGCAGGGTATGTCAGTTGGTTAGAGCATTGTGCCCATATTCCAAGGTTGCTGTTCCGATCCCTGGTCAGGGACATAAAAGAAACAATGAATGAATGCATAAACAAGTGGAACAACAAGTGGATGTTTCTCTCTCTCTCCCTCTCTCTTTCCTCTCCCTCAAATTAATTTTAAAAATCAACCAACGAATGCATAAGTGAAGCAACAAACCAATGTTTCTCTTTTTTTCCCTTCATCTTTCTGTAAAATCGATCAATAAATTAAAAACAAAATAAAAATCTGTTCTCTTCTTTACCAGAATATAATTAGACAGATTGATTGTGAAATCAAGGTCCTAGCTGGAATGTCATATTTAAGAAGGATGCTTATTTAATCAACTATGATAAGCCACTTTAAGAAAAAAATTGACTTTACTTATGGAGGAAATGCCTATGAAGCCTTGTAAGGAAATCTGGCTCAGTGGCTGGTTTAGAGGACCCCAGCCTCACAGGTGGCAAGGAAGGTTACTTAGGCCAGGAACCTAAGAGAATTTTAGGGACGTCAAGGAAGAAATTCATCCAAATTTGTAGGTATTGCAGGTATAATATAGTGAAGAGTTTTGGCGGCTTCATTTCATAACTTCCAGATGGCAAAAGAGAGGCTTTTAGAAATTTAGTCCAACATTCCTTATGAAAACTTCCAGACAGGAATTATTATGGTAGCCTTAGTATTACTTCAATGCTGTGTTACTATAAATTTGCAAAGCAACCACAAGGAGGCTTGTGTGGTTAATTAACACCTGTTGCACATATGGAAATAATTAGGCCCAACATAGTGAGACTAGCCCTTTCTCATGTGAGCAGAAATAATTTTTGAGATTATTATGATAGCAAGTTTGGAACAAAAAAGATTGTTACAGAAAATCTTTGAAAATGGCTAAAAAATATTACTGGGTTTATCTTCAATGAACAAATACTACTGGGTTTATTTTCAATGAACACTAGGTGTTATCTAGTGCACTTACCCAAGTTATCTTTTTTCTACAGGAGTTTTTCACCTTTTATTTTCTTTAACAGAGCTATTTTGCATTCTGCAATTATGGAAACCAGTATAGCAGCGCCACCTTACCCACGGGGGATACATTCAAGGACTCCCAACGGTGCCTGAAACTGTGGGTAGTACCAAACCCTATGTATTTTATATTTTTCCTAAACATACGTACCAATATTCATGTCAATACTCTTGATTGTTTATGTATGTGTCTGCTCTTTGGTTTCTACTTTGAAATAACTGTAACACCTTAATCATTCTCTCATTAATTAATATATTAAATAAAATATTTGACACATATTTATTGTATATTTGTACAAGCGTCATGATTTTACCTTTGTCAGATGTGCTGGGGCAATGAATCAGAAAATGTTTCTCTTATATTAACAGTTTCTTTTGGAAAACCTCTTTTGGGAATTGTGTGCTTCGTGCTGGTAGAAGTTCACCCCAAGAAATGACTTTAGGAGGGAAGTATCACCTGTGCTTATGACAATACAAACCAAGGCCTGGGCACAAGACAACTTTTGAGACAACATGATCCTCAGAAGAGTAAATTGATAAAGTTGAATTTGTATTACTTTTGGGGAAAAAAAGGAAAAGATGAAAGAGGAGCTGAATCTGTATCCAAGAGATGCCACCTTCTAGCACCCTATACAGAGAGTGTATAAGACTCTCAGGAATCTCTCTAGGGTAGGTAGGAGAGCTTGGCCTGGAGATGGGAGGAGGTTGGAGCACTGGGTAGCATGTAACGCACTTGTTCCATGCTCCTCAGACACAGGCACCGTCTTGTCTTTTGAAAATGGGTCACCTTTCCCTGGTTCTTCAAGTCAAGCAATTTTGAATTGTATCTTGGATGTTGTAGAATGTTACATAGTGAAGACTCTAGATTATATTTCTCCAAAGAGTGTTAATTATTATTTTTTTTGAGTGGGAAGTTAACTTGGACAAACTTGAACTGTAAGCAGTTTTTGAGGGGCAGCAGCTCAGATCTCTGTTCATTCCTCTTGTACTTAGCGGAGGTATTGGAGTCTGTCCCACTGATTTGTGGTTCCGAGTCTTGGGCAGAGTTTATAAACAGAATTTAAGACTGTGCCTTCCTGGCTCACTTCTATCTCAAATCCTACCTTCCCAACTTTCCAGGATCTGTTGTTGCTCTAAATTCAATTCCCTGATTCTTCAGGCCAGAAGGGGGCTGTTTTCTATTAGAGTTTTAGGCTTACGGCGGAGTACTAACTTCAGCCTGCCCTCTGGGTAAAATTGGTAATGATAGGAAACTCATTGTCTTCTGATTCTTCTTCCAAGTTTTGATTCTTCTTGAATCTTTTCACTTTTTTTGGTCACTTTTCAGTTTTGGGTTGTTTATTTTTTATTTTTTGGTCTGGATTTTGAAGTGGTTATTTGCGATGGGTGGGCCTGACAGAATCCTACTTGGCTACCTGAGACATATATCACATGGTATCAGTGGGACTGAGCCTGTTTTCCCAAATCATAACCAGATCGTTTTTCTGACTTTTCTAATTTTTTTGTCTCACTTTTCCTTCATCCTGTACATGTTTCCTAACGACTTACACCAAGTCTTTATCTTAGGGCCTAAGTTAAGGGTGATAAAAATTAAGATTCATTCATTTATTTAATCATTTGGTTATTCACACACATTACTTACTATAACCACCCCGACAGCCCTTAAAGTACACTGTGAGGAAAACTAAAGTATTATCTGTATTTGATATACCACTGAGTTTTAGCAAGATTGTATCATGCCTATGATACTACATTTGATAACTGGTAGAATCTAATTTCAAAACTAGAAGTGTCTAATTCTAAAATCTTACAGCATTGTGTGTTTTGGATTACTTTTATTTTCCTTGTTTATCATATGTATACTGAAGGCAATAATATGCGTAACAGGATTATTGTGTTAGTTAAATGAGATATTGTGGATATAGAACACATAGTGCCCATAAAATATTAGATATTATGTCAGTCACCTTTCATTATATGACAAGCAATCTTAAATTCTTAGTGATTTATAATGACAAATATTTATTTCTTGTTCAGGTTCATATTGTCAGCTACTGGTTGGATGTTGTGATTTTCTACTCCAGACTGCAGGTCAAGCCTCCTCCACATATCTCCTTATTCTGGAACCTAAACTAAAGAAGAAGGCCTTATGCACAACATGCTTTTCTGATGGCAGAGAGCACAGAGCTGGGAGACTTTTGTAATCTTGCAATTCCACTAAAAGTTTCTGTTTGGAATGATGTATAGAAAATATTCTGTTGGCCAAAGCAAGTCAGATGTCCAGGCCCGAAATCAAGGGCATGGGAAAATATTTTATTCACTGTTGGAAACTGCCCTGCCTGGTTTCAGGAGCTGTAACCCCCCATGGCTAAGGCTGAATAAAGAGACCCTGGGACCATAAGCCACTAAGGAAACAAAGCTTATCTCCTTGGCAGGGGCGCTGCTTCTGCTTCCTTTTACTCTACCCTGCTTGGCCCGGGGTGGATGACTGGTTAGCCAATGACAGGTAAGATTCCTCAAGGGAGGGACAACCTAAGACAGGCATGGTCATAAAGGGGTCCTCAGGGAAGGACTTGGGGGCTATAGAAAAAGGGGCTCATGGACCCTCACCCCTCAGCTTTGACATAGCCTGAGTCCTCATTCAGTCTATAAGAAGTCTCTGAATCACTTGGCTGCCCGCATCCCCCACCTCACTGAAGCCGGAAACAATGCCAGAGGTGAGTATGGCCCTGTGCAAGAAAGGGTGGGTTCCCTGAGGCTGTCAGGCCTAAGAAAGAATACATAAAATCCTGGGAAAACTGCTGTGCTAAGAATGCCCTCAATTTTCTGATAAGGATCCAAGCATGAAATGAGTTTGTTCCCCAAAGTCTTATAGCCCTTTAGCTAACTGACCCTAACTCAGAATAAGCCCTCATAGTTCTTTGTATGTTGTCTATTGTTTGACCCTTACTGCCTGACAATGACTGATGAGCTCTACCTGTATTCCTGGGCAAATTAAACCCAATAAAAGTCCATGGAGGAAAAGGCTCTTGGCACTTCTCTTTTGAGAGTTTGGCCACCTTTCCTCTCCAAGCAGATCATGTCTTGGTAGACTTATTCTCATCCATGGGGGGTAGGGTTGGAGTGGTGGTGGTGGTGGTGGGGCTCTGTGGGCAGACCCAGAGCCACAATTCGCAAAGAAGGAAGGAGTGAAAAATTACAAACAAGAATATAATCTACCACAGTAGAGTAATAATTTTTGCTTCCGTGGTATACAGTTACTATTTTCCAGCACTTGGAGTAGAAGATGGATCATAAAAAAGGCAAGGATAAAAGGGAGTATTTTATTAAGTGCCAAAAGAGAAAAAAGGTCAGATAAGAACTGCTATGGGCATTCAGAGAAAGTTCGTGTGTGAATCACAAGGACAGGTAACAGTCTTATGAATGAGAAAGGGCTTGTACTGCGTCTTGAGAGATGCTAGAATTTGGATGAAAGTCATTCTGAGCAGTTGTTGCAGGATGAGAAAAGGTACAGGAGTGAACTAGTTTGGCCTGCTTGTTGGGTTGCTTTTTGAGGGGTATCATTGGAGGAAGGTTGGAGAGCCTGAATTTTAGGCAGGAGATAAAGAGAAACCTTAGGAGATTTTGAACAAGAATCAGAATTGAAAAGTTATGTTTTGGAAAGATTGGCCTGGCTGTCCTGTGGGAGGGATGAATTGTGGCAGAGAGTGTTTCTCCAGTATTATACACAACAGCATTCTTCTTACTTCACAGTGGCACACACTGGTGCTGCGAGGCAAGTATATGACAAAAATGTGGTGAGCATGACAACTATTTCCTCCATGCAGACTTGACTCCCACTAGTTAGAGACTGAAAATGGTCTTACTTGTTTTTCTCTGAATCTCCTGTCTGACCAAATAAAGAGCATGCTTTGGTAGGAGACAATACTTCCCACGCAAAAACATAATTAATGTAATAGATCAGATAGGCTGGATGTACAATGAAGCATGGCAAACTGGATAAAAATATTTGTGCACTATCATTTTGTTTTTGAACTAACCAAGGAAGGACAATTTGAAGAGTTTTCTGTTGTGCACTTAATAGAGAAACAATTTCTAAAATTTTCCATCTTTGAATTTCTTAGCAAAATACAATGCCCAGAAGCTTTTGGAAAGCAGTGACAGTGGCTGTGGTAAGGCTTTCCACATATTATTTTATTACATTATTTTCCTGTTTCTTGTTGTTGTTTTTGTTAATTAATGACCTGTGATAAATATTTGTTATGCTAATGTTGCTTTATTTTGGATTTTAAAATTAGTAAAGTGGTTTGAATGAGATTATTTGGTTTTCAAAATTAGATTTATGATTATCTAAGTGGCAAAAATATGTATGTATTTTTTCAACACTTAAACCAAGCACTTAAAAATTAAGATTTCCTTTCAGATTTGTATGGGCCATCATTATTTATGCCATAACACTACATTATTTTATAATTAATATGCTATTGAAACAAGGTGTCACAGCACTTTAAAAAATAAGTAAATAAACTTCTGCAGTCTTTGGGTGTCACTGAGGGAGAGAGAACAGACTGAACATTTATTTAGCTTTTCCTCATGCCAGATACTGCAGTAAGTGCTTTATTCACTTATTGTGGCAGTAACTCTATAAAGCAGTTGTTATAATTATCCCTATTTCAAAAATGTGGAAACTCCTGCTTTGGAAAGAAAGGTGAGGAAACGGCTCAAGACTTCACAGCTAGCAACAAGTGAAGCTGGTGGTCAGCAACGTGGTCGACCTGAAAATTCCAATCTCCTCTACTCCACAGTGTCTCTGTATCACGCCAGCCCATTATTCCCTAATCCAGTGTTGATGGGGTCTAGACTCCACACAGAATCAGGCGTATATATTTTAGTTAATGGATGGTCTGTATGTCAGTGGTCATGATTTTTAGAAGTTCATATTAAAAACATTGAGTTAATACCATAAACCAGGGAATTAAATTTGGCATTTAAAAATATTTACTTATTGTAAAAAACAATTTTGTTGACTATTTCACTAAGTGGACATATTATCATTCATTAAACCATACGTACATTATTAAAACTTAGGTTGTTTTCAATTTTCTATTTCACTGTAATAAACATTTTAATTCATACAGTGCTTTCCTTATTTTGTATGATTTCTTTAGGATAAATTTTTAATAATTATTGGGTCAAAAGACAGCAAAATAAAAAATTAATACAAAATGTCCTATTTAAACAATATTTAATCTTCATTGAATTGAAAATCACATTGAAAATATCATGTTGAAATAGTGGTTGTGTCAGGGTCCACCCTCAGGCTTAATGATTTGTTAGGACACACAGAGCTCAGAAAAGCTACTATATTCATGGGTATGGTTTATCACAGTGAACGAATGCAGATGAGCCTTGGGAAAATGCTCACGGTTGACGTCTAGGAGAGACCAGACATAAGCTTCCTGGTGGTGCTTCCCAGTGGGGTTGTACAAAGAGCCCTATGCGTGACCTGTGTGAAGTAGTGACTCAAGGAAGCTCTTGAGCTTTGGTATCCAAGATATTTATTGCAGATGTCACCTAGGTGTGTGGTGCCCAGTGACAAACTTTGGCTATTCAGTCTCTTGTGCCCCAAAGGCCAAAATGAGCCTAACACTCTAGTCAGCAGGATAAACATTATCTCCCAAGAGCCAGCAAGGACAAGTCCTCTGTTTGAAAGGCTGCCGAATTAACCTTTCACTGCACACAGGTGTAGAAATATTTCAAAAAGTAGGATTTGAAAATCATAATGTTTAAAAGGCTTGGGAGGTGATCTAGTCCAAATTTTACTTTTCATGGCCTGAGTAAACTTGCTCAGAGCAGCTAAATTATTGTCTAGTCACACAGTTTGTGAGTGATACAAAATGCACAGGGATTAAGTGGGAGTTTTCCAACTAACTAAAACATTTTAGAAATGAATCGTGTAGTTTCAATGTAAACAGTTCTTCCTATTAAACTCTTAGTCTATTTGTTCCTAGCTTTTAGAATGTGCAAATAACACCTTCAGTCCTTATTTAAAATGCAGGTACCCGTGACCCATCTTCAGAAATTCTCATTTGGTAGGTTTGGGTGGGACCTAGGATTTTCCATTTTTAGCAAAGTACTCAGGTGATTTCTGGCATTAATGGGTCAAGGACACTTTGAGAAACATAGTTTATACACATATAAATATTCCCACACCCCAGATTAAATCATACCATTGTGTTTGCGTTTTTTTTTTTTTTTTGAGGCGGTGACTGGCTCTCCACTTTTTACCTAATTAAGTACCCCTTTCTGCAGCCTGTCCTTTCACCAACCACTAACTCCCACACTGTAGCCCTCAGTACTTTTTCTGTCACTGTTCCTTAGAGCACTATTAGAATTGACCTTCCACCATTCCTTGAACACTTCATGTGCATTTTGATTGCTATACTATGATTTGTTTCTGTCGTTCACTCACCACTGGAGTGATTGCCTCTTGTTTTTGTTCTGCCGGCATTCCCGCTCCCTGTCTTGCTCCATGTGGTTGGGATGGGGTGGGAGGCTTGGTGGTAGGACTGCCAGTTGTGTGTGAACTTGATAGTGGAGCTGCATGTGATCCAGATCTAGCCAAATATAGTGCATGATACACTCTGGGACAATCAGCGATCTTCATGAGATAATAGCTCATATAAATAGGGATACTGAGAGGGAAGTCCTCTGTGTCCTCTGAGGTTGCTGAACTAAGAAGATCCAGTTCTGTGGTTTTCTGTGGCTGTATCCATCCTATGTGGTATGAAGGAAACCTGTCTCTAAAACAATGAGTCCCTCATACAAAGACAGGCAGAGCCAAAATGTGAAGAGAAATAATAAACAAAATTGGTGTTCTGTTTCAGTGATGCTCAAGACCTATCTCCTGTCTCCATCTCAGTTCTTCCCAGTTATACAAGCTGACAAATGCCTGGTTCTTGTTTAATCAATTTCTTTTTCCTTCCCTCCGTCCCTCCGTCCCTCCCTCCCTCCCTCCCTCCCTCCCTTTTTTCTTTTCTCTTCTTTTCTTTTCTTTCTTCCTTCACAACATGAATTTACTATCTTATAGTTCTATAAATCAGAAATTTAGTATGGGTCTCATTGGGCTAAAATCAAGGTGTCAACAGGGCTTGCATTCCTTTCTGGAAGCTCTAGGGGAGGATCCTTTTCCTTGTTCATTTAGAATGTTAGAGTTCAGTTCCTTGCTGTTCTGGACTGAAGTCATCCTCATTTCCTAGGTCTGTTTGCTGAGGATGCTTCCAGCTTCTAAAGGTCGTCCACATGCCTTGACTCCTGAACCCCTTTGTCATCTTCACAGTCCTTATCTTAGGGCCTAATTTAAGGTTATACAAATTAAGACTCATTTATTAAATCATGTGAAATCATTTGGTCATTCCCACACATTAATTTAATCATCCCAATAACCCTTAAGTATACTGCCTTCTTCTTTGCCCAAATGATTTTCAATTTTATTTTGAAACTTGTAGTGATTGGGTTCAACACACACACACACACACACACACTAATTTAGTGTGAGCTTTTTGGTCCATCTCAAGTGGGAAATGGAGCTGTTTAGTGTATAGAAGTTGCTCAATAAACAGATTAGTGGAGAACAACTATAGATTCTCTGCTTCAGATTTCTCAGCTTTGCACTATTTGTTGAATTTGGACAAGGCATTGAGCCTCTCGGAGCCGTATTCTTATCTACAAAATAAGAGTTGAATTAGATGATTTCTAAGATACTTTCTAACTCAAAACCTTTACATTTGAAAACGCAGTTCCTCCCATGAAGTCTTTCCTGATCTCAGGAACAGGAAATGATGTCTCCATCTTTTTAAATCATGGTATTTGTCGGCTTTTCCTACTATCTTAAATCTTTCAAATGTATAACATTCCTGCCAAATAATATAGATGTTTTGTTCTCCAAATTTTTATTTTGAAAAATTGAAAATCTATAGGAATTTAAAAGACAAATACAACAAATACCCATCTATCTATAAATTGTATACATAACATACAAATATGTATATAAATAATATATATATTATATGTGTATAATTTATATATGTATGTGTATACATACATATAATTTTTATATGTATACACACATTTTTCTGAACTCTGAAAATAAATTGAAGGCATCATGACACTTCAGCCTGCATTTCCTAGAAATAAGGATATTTTCCTATCATTATCACACTTAAGAAAAACTTCCATAATATCATCTAACAGTTCATGTTAGAAATTTCCCAACTGTATACAAAATAAATTTTATAACTTTTTGTTTTTAGATCCAGCATATGACCGAGGTTCATACATTGTATTTTGTTATGTTTCTTTAATCTAAAACATTCCATTCACCTTTGGATTTCATGCCATTTGTTATTTTTGAAGAATACAGACTAATTGCCATTTAGAACATCCCATATTCTGAACTTGTCTTATAATTTCCTTTTGATTAGATTTAGATTAAGTATTTCTGGCAAGGCCAATTCATGGTTTATGTGTACTTACTACATCACATCAGGAATCTCAGTAAGTCAGTTTGTCTTATCATTGGTGGGACAAAGTATGATCACTTAGTTAAGGGCAGACTGCCAGAGGGCTCCATTTTGAAGGTATATTTTCCTCTTTGAAATTAGTAAGCATTTCATGGGGTGATAGAGAGCATGTGAATATACTATTCCTCATCAATCTTTAATCAAGGGTTTTATCATCTGTTAATTACTCTTGCATAAATCAGTTACTACATTGGGAAGGCAAAATGGTTAGTTCTAAAAAAATTCCTTCATAATTATTAGCTGTCATTCTTCTATCAAGAAATGTTTTTTCCTTTCCCACCTTTCTATTTCTTTTAAGTACCATTAAGGACTCTATTTTTAATCTGACATGTTGTAATCCTTTACTACTTTTAGTCTGTTTTGATACTCACAGTACCTCGGATTTAGCTAGGGGAAGTCTCTTCAAATCAAGAGGTAGCTTCGCTCGTCTTTGAACACTTCCTTACCCCGTGGTGGAAGATGTTCCAGCCTCACCTTATATTTCCTCTGCTCCACACCTAGAGACAACCACTTCTCCAAAAGAGTCTTGGTTTCTTTCAGGGTGAAATGGTACTTCACTTAACACAGTGTAGGCTCCAGGGATGCTCATTGCCAATGGCATGACCATTATTTCTAGTTCTCTTCAGTGAGGAGAGAGAGGAATTTGTCAGAAGAATTACATCCTGAATTATACTAATATATCCAAAGCAAACTTAGGACTACCAGGTTTTTACTAACTTCTGACTTATATTTTTATTTTTTTTCTTCTATGCCAAGAATTCTGGTTCTTAATGACACTAAGGATGAAAAATTCAGCATATTACATAATTACTCATTTGCTTTATCTTGCATTACAATCATAACAGTCTTATAATAACACAATTGTCTACAATGTGATTACTGAAATAGTTTCAAAAACAATTTTTTGCAGTTCTTTTCATCCTTAGTGTATATCTTTCTAGAGATGTACAATCACATTTTGTATTTTAAAGTCACTTGGAAAATTTTTTCTGTGCACATGTGTAGTGTAGTATCAATTGAATATATTTTTATTTTCTTGTGTTAGAGATTGCTATATTCTTATTTGGTTTTTAAAATACAGTAATGTGCCACTTAACAATGGAGATGTACTCTGAGAAATGTGTTGTCAGGCAATTTCATTGTTGTATGAGCATCATAGAGTGTACTTACACCAACCTACATGGTCTAGCCTACTGCACACGGAGGCTAAGTGATCTATTACCATTGTATACGCAATCCATTGTTGACTTCTGAAATGTTATTATATGGCCCATGACTCTTATACAATTTGTGGTGATGGATCATTTTGCAATACACAAATATCAAACCATTGCATATAATCTTATGTTAATTATACCTCAATTTAAAAAGTACAATTAAAATGTAATATTCGTAAATGTAAAATGCAAGGGTTTGTTCTTACTTTTGTTTAATACATGTTTATTATTTATATACATTTCTACACGTGCATGTAATTTTATACCTTGTATACATATATAATTTTCTTTCATAATGCAAATCTTCATTCATAGTAACAATGTTAACTTATTTACAGTTTCCTACAGTGTATGTAAGATAATTTCATAGTTTCAATACAATATTACTATTAACAATGCATGTAATAAGTATAAAGTTTATGAATTCTTTTTTTTTGTCCTTACAATATGTGCCAGTAAAGATGTATAGTAATGGACTCAAACTTACCTGAATTAAAAACAAACAAACAAACAGAAAACAAACCAAAACCCAAACCAAAAACAAAACAAAAACAAAAACAAAAACAAACAAACAAAAAACTTACCTGAATTAATTTTTTTTCTGTTTGGTTATATTATAATCTGATACATTTAGTTTTATTTGTTGTGTTCGATTTAGTGATTTATTTTTCAGTTTTATTTAATTTAAAATTAAAAAACGTTTTAAAATTGATTCCAGGGAGAGGGGAAGGGAGGGAGAAAGAGAGGAAGAGAAACATCAATGTGAGAGAGGAACATTGATTGGTTGTCTCTTGCACACTCCCCAACTGGGGACCAAACTCACAACCCAGGCAATTCCCTTGACGGGGAATTGAATCTGTGACCCTTCAGTCTACAGGATAAAGAACAACCAACTAAGCCATACCAGCCAGGAATTAATTTAATTTTTGACTATGTAAAAATGATTACATGACTCAAAAGTTGAAACTGTGCAAGTATGCTCACAGAAGTGTCACTCCATCCTTATTTCTTCGATTTGATTCCCACCTATCATCTACCGATAAACATTTTCATTTTTTGTTGCTGTTTACACTTCTTTCATTTTCTTTTTGCCAACACAAACATATATTTCCCTTTTTAAAAATATAACAGGTAGTACATAAGAGAGGGACCCCCACCAAAATGGAATTATCTTCTGGAGGGTGAGCCCCTTGTCCAGACTTTCTCCCCTAGGTGAGTGTTGTAGGAACCCATCTGTACTAGTGTGCCAGCTGGTGTTGTTGTAAGAGGTTACGTTCAGCTTCAGTGAATTTTTTATGAAGACTCTTTCAACACATTTGTCCAATTCATGATGAGTGATTTATGAGTGCACCTGCCCACACCACACTGAGTTCACCAGATTTTGACCAAAATCAGTGTGACCCCCATGCCCTACCCTCCCTATTCACCCAATCTCACCTGGAGCAACATTTTTTGTTCCCCTGGATGAAAAAAGTCCTCAAAGGGAAACATTTTGCTGATGTGGAAGAGGAGAGACAAAAAAACTGCAGAAGCACTAAAAAGCATCAAAACCAACGAGTTCAAAAACTGTCCTGAGAAGTGGAAAAAATGTCTTGATAGGTGTATTGCATCAAATTGATGGTACATTGAAGGTGACTGAAGTTTAAATATGTAAGAATAACTACACATTTTTAATAAATAAATTCCAGCTTTTTGGAGGTCCCCCCTCATAACTGACTTTTAAAATTTCAATGTATTTAATGAACAATATATCCTGGAAATCACTTGATATTAATTCATAGAGATTTTTCTTATTCTTTTTGTTTGCGTAATAAATAAATAAGCATTAGATTATTTCCAATATTTTTCTATTATAAAGAATACATAAATGCTGTAGTTCATGACTTTACACATGTTGTTTTCTATATATGGGTATACCACCATGTAGTTCTTTATTAAAAATAATACTCGTATGCTGAATTCTTTTACTGAGTTGTGTTGAACTATGTAGGAAAGGGGCTGTTTGTTCCCATAGTTAGTCTTCCGGGGAATGGGTAATGGCATGCTCTGCGCAGAGCATGGGAATCTGTTTGTAAGATGCTGCAGTTGGACCAATCGCCTTATTTTATAAGAAACGTGTAGATTTTGGAGTCGCTTTATTTTTGCCACATATGTGGAGCTCTTAGTATGTCCAACACAACATGCTTCTTCAGAGCTGGGGAAGACATAGTCACCTTTCAGGTGACTGTCCCAAAGCTTGCAACCTGGCTTACATTAGAATCACCTGGAGAGCTCTTACAATGCACTGATTCAAGGCTGCCCTATTCCAGATCCATTGAATCAGATTCTCTGAGAGCTGGGCCCCTGTATCGTAATTTAAGCCTCTCAGTGTGATTCTAGTTGCAGTTAGGGTTGAGAATAACTAATATAGAGGCAGAGGTGACCACAAAAGTGAAGGTTATGCAGGCAATGGAAGGAGGTTGGGAATGTCTGGGCTCAGAGGCCATATAATGGTTTGAGCTAGTACTGGATGAAGACACAGAAGTGGGTGAGGGTAACAACTTGTGCATCCTGATGCACGGGATGGAGTATGTGGCAAAAATGAAGATAGGAGGTGCTTGCAGTCTATTGCGGTGTACTTACAGTAATAAAATATTTTGGTGAGATGATGGCTCAGGGAAGGAAATGGGCATCAGAAAACTCATTCGGAATTGCGGAAATAGAAAGCGATAATCTGACAAAATCAGAGGTCCTCATCCTCGTATTAAAATTTCTGATCCACAACTGAGAAAGAAGACTAATATTTAATAGAAGGCATTCTGCATACCAGACATTTTCGAGCACTAGTACTGCTGGTTACTTCTGGATCCTGACGTCACTCTTCTCCCTGTGGTCTCCTGACCTGTGGCCGTGCTTCTCCAGGCTCCCCTCCTCCCCAAGCTCATGCCCAAGCCCCTGTGGGCCCAGTGCCCCTCATATCCTCTTTCCTGGGCAGTGGAAGGAGCTATTTGACCCCTTCTACTATTTTCCAGTGGATTAATGTGTTGTCAACTTCATGCGCTGCTCCCCTGAAAATGCACTTTTGTAAGTTATTGAACAAACCAAAGCTTCGCTGAATATTGACTTTTCCTTTCTTGTTTTCTTAAGAACTTTCTTGATGACTAAGGGAGGATATAAGAAAATACAGAGGGGAAAAAAAGACAGCAAATATCTCCAAGTTATCTTTTTCCATTCCAAACAGGGACAATTTTATTCACTCACTCAAAGATCACACTAAACCTGGCTTTTGGGTCACAAATCTCATGATCTCTTAATGACCCATGCTACGAAATTAACAGGTTAAAATATGACAGATTATTTTATTTTATTTATTTATTATTCCTCACCTGAGGCTAAGTTTCATTGACATATTAGAGAGAGAGAGGAAGGGAGAGAAAAAGAGAGAAACACTGATGTGAGAGAAACGTTGATTAGTTGCTTCCCATACCTGCCCTGACCAGGGATTGAACATGCAATCCAGGTATGTTCCCTAACTGGGAATTGAACCCGCGGCCTCTTGGTGTATGGGACAATGCTCCAACCAACTGAGCCACCCAGACAGGGAAATACATAACACGTTATTTTGAAATAACAAATACTATTAATATTTTTTGCCTTTTAATTTTTGCATTAGAGAGAGTACTTGACCATAAAAGAAGAGTCATTTGTATACTTCAAAATATAAATCTTACTGTGTGATGAGGTTCAGAATTCTACAGTGTTTCAGTTCATAATCTATCTGTCTGGCAAATAATGTCTTATTCTAATTTGGCATTTGGAGTGCTAGGTTGGTGTAAGGGTTTCCTCCTGCTAGAGGGTCAGAGGGAGGTCATGGTGTAGGGAGGGGAATAAGCCACCAGGTGGCACTCAAGAACCGTTCATCAGTGTAAGAACAAGTATCTGTGTTCAGGTAAGTGGATGATAGTGAAGCAACTGTGTTCAAAAACAAATGTACTTAACATGAAGAATTTACCCCCCTCATTTGTGAATGAACTCTAATATAGAACCACAAGCCCTATTATTAAAGTTCATCTAAACTAGGATAAAATTTTATTACAAATCTGCAATGAATGCAGTTTTTCTTTTTACTACAACTACAAAACAGAGATATGGTTTAGTAATTATGTTATTATTGAGCAGATACTTGAAAACATATACATTTATAAACAGTGCCTAAAAAATCTCCTGTCAGATAAATATCCAGAACTCCTCCTGTGCAAAGACAAACTGCAGATGGGGTTACTGAGCTGTCAAGATGCACCTCTTCCTGGGATTTCTCTGGAGAGGCTTCCTCTCACCTGGACAGGGTTCATTCTAAGCCCCTTCCAAATATATGGAAAATGATAAAAATGAGAGTACTCTAAACTACTTTTACTAAAATGATTATATTTTTTATTCCCAAAACTACTTTTTCATAAATACTTTAAAGGAGCACTTGGTCCCGGCCAGTAGTGAAGTTGGTTGAACTGTCATCCCTATGTGCCAGGGCTGTGGGTTTGAGCCCCGGTCAGGGCACATACCAACCAGCAGATGCATGGATGAGTGGAGCATCAAACTGATGCTTCTCTCTCTTTTTCTCTCCCTTTCTCTCTCCAAAATAAATTAAAAAATATAGCATTTGAACATATTAAAGAAAAACTTGAATCCACGTGAAATTAATGGTATCGCAGAAATTACTTAATATGTTAATTTTAAGCATAAAAGTCAAAATTATATAATTCTTATTGATATATATTAATGTATCTCACTGTTACTTTTCTTAACTTTTAAACTGAGACTGCGTGATTTTTATTCAGTTATAATATCTTTGATAGCTTATGCTTTTATTATGGAAAATTTAAACATATACAAAAGAGGAGAGAATAATATAATGGACGCTTATATACTCATCATCAAACTTCAATAATTGTTGGGAACCTCCCTGCCTGGTTTCAGAAGCTGTAATGCCCCCATGGCTAAGGCTGAGTGAGCAACCTTCATACCAAAAGCCACTAAGGAGACAAAGCTATCTCCATGGCAGGAGCACCGCTTCTGCTCCTTTTACTTCATCCTGCCTGGCCCCCAATGCATAATTCATCAGCCAATGATGGGTAGTATTCCTCAAGGGAGGGATGACCTAAGACAGGCATGATCATGGGGTCCCCTAGGGAAGGACTTGGGGGACTGTAGCAAAAGGGGGTGATGGACCCTTGCCCCTCGGCTTTGACAAAGCCTGAGTCCTCATTCTGTCTGCCTAATCTCTTGGCTGCCTTACTTCCTGTGTCTGATTTAAGCCTGAAACAATGACAGAGGGCGGTGCAGCCCTGTGCAGGAAAGGGCGGGTTCCCCGGGTGATCAGGCCTAAGAAAGAATATATAAAATCCTGTGAAACCTGCTTTGCTAAGAATGCTCTCAATTAAATGATAAGGGTCTGAGCAGGAAATGAGTTTGTTTACCAAAGTTTTGTAGCCCTTTAGCTAACAGACCCTGACTCAGAATAGGCCCTTGTAGTTCTTTGTATGTTATCTATTGTTTGATCCTTACTGCCTGACAATGATTAATGAGCTTTACCTATGTTCCTGTGCAAACTGAGCCCAATAAAAGCCCATTGAGGAAGAGGCTTCTGGCTCTTCTCCTTTGAGAGATAAGCCACCTTTCCTCTCCAAGCAGATCATGTCTTGGTAGACTTATTCTCATCCGTGGCAGCCGGTGGGGTGGATCGCTCTGTGGGTGGAGCCCCCCCACAAATAATTATCAACATTCTGCATTACTGTGTTATGTACACCCTCCAACCTTTATTTTTCTGAAGTACTTGAAGCATTTTAAAAGTAAACCCAAGAAATCATATCATTTCACCTGTAAATATTTGTTTGTATTATAAAGAAATAAGAACTTAAAAAAAACCCACCACATAATGAAAACACCCCTATCCTATTACTAAAGTTCTTGATGTGTAACTTTATTTTAAATCTCAATTAGGCAATATGACATCCTCTATGAAATAATATTTAAGTCTTGAGGGCTTTAAGTGATGTATGCTATAAAATGTTGAATAAATACTGAGTTTTTATTTTTTTTTAATATTTTATTTATTTTTAGAGAGAGGGGAAGGGAAGAAGAAAGAGTGGGTGAGAAACATCAATGTGTGGTTGCCTCTCATGTGTCTCCTACTGGGGACCTGGCCTGTAATGCAGGCATGTGCCCTGACTGGGAATTGAACCTGCGACCCTTTGCTTCACAGGCCTGTGCTCAATCCACTGAGCTACACCAGCCAGGGCAATACTGAATTTTTAAATAGGCAGAAACATTTTTAAGATGAAATACATTTAGTATATATATATCACACATTTCATTATTTAATTCAACATTATAAAATCTCCCAAGTTAAGTCATTGGACAAATGAAAAGTCAGGTACATTTCTGGGGACAGGCGAAGTCCTTTTATTTTTACATGTACGTAAAATATTTTACTTTCCTAAGTTCGATGAGTGTGTTCCAACGTGCATATTTCTGTTTACGACCGTAGTCTGTGTGGATAGGAAGCATATGGGGACGACCGCATCAGCTGCCCGGGGGCTGCCGGGAGGCTAAGACTTGACGCGCAGTTCTGTTTATGCTGGCTTCCACTCTTTTTTCATGCTGTATGTGATGTAATGTTCCCTATAAAAATCTGACAGCAGTAAGGGTAGGAACTGACTCGTTACATTTTCTGAAGATGATCACTGTTTTTAGGCGTTCAGTGTTCTCCTCCACGCCTGTCCATGTTGACATTAGCTTCAGTTGAAGCAGCCATGACCGCAGGGTTTGTTTACCTCAAATAACCGAAGCGTCAGATCACGCCGTGGAGTTCAGCTAAGACCAAGAGAGGAATGCAATGTCCTAGACTGCATGGCAATGCTATTGCATGTCCTTTTAGGAATGTAATGTTTAGATTATATCTAGTGGAGGTGAAGAGAAAGCAGACAGCTTTATTTTTCTCTCTAAGATCTTGTAATACTTCCGCACTATTGACAACATTATATCAACCCAGTGTATGGCCTGTGTGTGACAACTTCACAGGGCTTTTCCTGAGAGACTCATAACTGAAAATCTAAAAGCACAGATCAAATTGCTAATACAATAAGAGGATAAAAAACTTATTTCTTCTGAATTTGACTATCTTCTTTGTATGCTCACTTTATAAATAGTCAGTCTTATGAGTACTTGCATTAGGAAAAGCATAGGAAAGTTAACTTTGTCTCATGAAATATCTCCAAATTTTATTTGTTGATTGACATCTAAAATTCTAAAACCAAGATTCCATTAATTACATAGGGCGATTGATTGAATCCTTTGTTCAAATAAAAAAATTCCTGAGCCCTGCCCTGGCTGGATGGCTCGGTTGGTTGGAGCATCATCCCATAACCCCCAAAAGTTTCAGGTTTGATTCCTGGTTGGGGTGGGTACAGGAAGCAGCTGATGGATGTTTTTCTCTCCCTCTCTTCCTTTCTAACATCAGTAAAATCATATCCTTGGGGAAGGATTAAAAAATAATTCCTGAGCCCAAAGCCTAATGAATTATTTATACCTTAATGTGTGTTCACCTACCATCCTTTTCTCTGTGCAAGTCTTGATAGGGAAGTGAGTAGAGCTGGGTTGCTCTCAGAAAGAATATGTATACCATCTTAAGAAGCAGATTTGTTCAAAAGAATTAGCTTATTAGGATTGAACTAATTTAAAAAGTGCTAAGTAAATTTATGTTAGCAAGTAGTGGAAAACTGCCCTTGTTTTCTTTTCAAGCTAAAAAACATCTGTTTAACAAAAAGTACTATCGATAGTGTTTTATTTAAGAAAAATATTATAGGTAAATGTAGAATCTGTTTTGTCTAATTTACCTGAACTATATCCTCTAATCATTAACCACCAACCTCCTCATCTACTGAAAGCTGCATCAACAGATAATTGGAAAACTTCTACTTCTGATGGAGTCTAGTGTATTAGAAGGCGCAAAACTTCTGAGTCAGAGTCCTGCGTTCAAATTCTTGTTCTGATACTGACCTTGGTCAAGTTACTTACTTCTCAGAAATTTGATTTCTTCAGCCATCACACACACACACACACACACACACTACTATCTAATAATAATGGCTATGCTGAGAATTGTTTTGGCTGAGATGTAAATATGAAGTAGCTGATAGTCTTACTTTGGGTTCTTCCTGAAGCAGACCATAAGACAAGGACTTGAGTAAAATTACTTAAATTGGGAAGTTCAGAGAATTATGGTAGGGAAGTAGAGGGCATGCTTGAGTGACAGGGAGTCAACAATAAAGGAGGCAGGGGTGAGCCAGCTTCCACAAAGGACCCCTGGGGCTTAATTCTGTAGGGAAACTCTAGGAAAATGGTGTAAAACATCTGCCTTAGAATATTCCATCCAAGGGACTAGAGAGCTGAGATATTAATACACCAGCTCCTGGTAGGCCACTGGTTGAGGGCTGCTCCCTGGGATATCGATTCCTTACCCTGTAATCTGTACCTGCACAGAGTGGGAAGAAGAGCTCTGAGGTGCAGGGATGCAGATGCCAGCAGCTGGAATTTCCGCAGAGCACCTGGAAAGTCCACAGAATGGGGGAGGGGCTCTGCTGTCGCTTCAGCACCAGTGCAGTGTTTTCCCAGGCTTCACTAAAAAATCAAGTTTACCTCTCATTAGAAGATATTGTTGCTGAATACCATACCCTTTATAATACATTTTCTCTCCTGAATTAGTATAAGGCTAAGCTCCTATAAAAAAGAGACCCCAAATACAGTGGTTTATAATAAAAAGAGAGAGAGAATTTTCTTTTTCACATAACAGATAGTCCAGAGTTCAGTGAGACAGATCTACAGCATTCAGATTCAGGATTCAGGTTCATTTTATCTGGCTGCTTCATGATCTAAGAATGCAATGTTTCGTTTACATGGTCAAACTATTGATAGAAGGTGCTGTGTCTTGGTTGGAGCCAGTGGGAAGGGGACATGAGTGGGAGGAATGTATACCCATTGTCTTAGGCCCGGATGGAGAACTGGCACACAATATTCCTGCTCATGTGACAGGACTTCGTCACGAGGCTGGGGCCATATCTGACTATGTAGGGAAGTTTGGGAAATACCGGGAGCTGGGTAATCAGTAATCGATGGTTATGGGAAAAGCTAGAAAGGGCTTTTGTGGACAACCAGCCCTCTCTGCCACATCTTGATGGTATAGTATCTATTTTAGGCTTGATTCAGCTTCTTGCAAATCTCACTAATCACGGAAGGAAGACGAGATATAAATCTGTCAACCTACCTGGTTATCTTTCACTGAAATTGAGTCACAGAGCTATTTACATACTAATGACAAGGGTTTGGATTTCACCACATCTCTCTTGCTCATCCAACCATATGCTTACCCAGAACTATTCCTGCTCTCCCTCATATTTTTGTACATTTGTATACTTCAATGTCTTGATTTTTCAGTAACGTGTATTTGAATTGAGGCTAGTCTAATCTTTTTCCCTTTTTTTGGGCCTCTCCTATCTCTTACTCAATCACTTCTACTATCAAAACTTATTAATTGCAAAAAGAGAAGAGGGAATGAATGGTAGTCACCACAGGGAGTTCCACAATTCCGTACATAGTGACTTCATGAAAAGACTTTTTAAAAAATGTCTGAAAGTCCACAGTATGCTTATACATTACACGAGAGAATCTGTACTCAGAGTTATAAAAAATGGTATGCAATCTCTAACTATGCTTCAAGAAAATCTTGACTTTTCTTGAATCTAAGCAAATTAAACAGTTGGTGAGGGTCTTCGAAGATTCCCTGCTGGGGCCCGGGGCCAGAGGCCCTGCTGCCTGTTCCTTGCATTAGGGAAGGTCTTTCTTTTCCCATGGGTCTGCTTCTTTGCTGTAGTGACCTGAGAAGATGGTTTACAGTAAGAATGATTTTAAATCCAAGAGTCAGGTGTCAGTAGGTTCCTAGATCAGGGCTGGGGTACGAGGTCTGCAGCCAGCCATTCAGTCTCGGATCCACTATGTGATGCACATGTGAATGTAGCAGGGCCTCAGTTTACTGTTTGGTGCTCCTGTGGAGGTGGAGAAGTAAGAGGAGGGTGGAGAATTGGTGGTGGGAGGGGAGGTTGCCTTAGGGGAAACAGGGGAAAAGGCAGGCTCTTGACCCTTGGCTTCTGGGTGGAGCTTCTGGGAGCTCTAGAGAGGGGGGATGTGGGGTGGGAACTTGCACTTTCTCGAGAGGACGTCTTTGACTTTTCATCCAGCATGTGAAGTGGAGGACTGGCGGAGGGTGCTTCTAAACTTACAAATCGGTTCCCATAGACATGGGCCAGTGAGAGACCCCTTATTTGCCATTCTAATGGTGAGCAGGCCCTTTCTCCCAGCATTGACAGCTTAAAATAATTTCTAGTCAACTGACTGATGAAACTCTGATTTAAGCCCTGTGGTTTAGGGGAATTGATGCATGATATGTTAAAGTGTGATATTTTTGAATTTTGTATAAAACTTGAGGATCTCATAAATATATTCAGTCACCTACACAATTTCTATCCTTATAATCATGAATATTTAAGAACTGGCTAATTTCCACTTTATGTATGCAGCATACTCTTTGTCTACCATTCCTTTATGTGCATCTCTGATTTACCCAGACTATCAAAACAAATTTTTCTTCCTTGTAAGCTATTACATTAGAAAAGCATATTTATGGTTCTTTGTCCTAGTCCTATTTTGTGTTGTTTTCGTTGTAATTGTGTGTATCTAATTATATATCTACCGCATCAAGGACATGAACTATCTTGGAAGGACAGAAAAACATAAATTTTTATTTCAAGGAACAGTCTTTGCTCACTGTTGATACTCAGTGGGTGCGTGTTGATACTGTTGCGATTTATAAAGCAGAACATCTCCTCCTTTACTTGGCTTCTTAAGGCCCTTTCATTGATATGAAGTGTCTAAAGATATTTTACAGAACCGTCTAGATTGTCATACAGTTTTCTTTTGTTAAGTCCCATCGAATCTGAATATGCAATATGGAGCTGCATTTCTGGGAATATTCAGTTGTGCCACACAAATTCTTAAGAAGTTACCTTGGAATTCCAGGGATTTAAGGTTTGGAGGGAATAGCTTGATTTGATGAGTTCATAGAAATGTATAAAGAAACTCTTCTAAACTTGTTGAACTCAGCCTTCTACTTCTTTCTAAATAATTTATTGGGAGTGTAGGATTCCTTTATTTGCCAAGTGAGATACTGCCTCACATTCTTTGCTCCTATTTGAAGCACAGTTGTTCTCCAATAGTTCATTCTTAGCATTTCAGAGGAGCTTCAGATGCTTCCCTTTGGTTTGTTAATCATAAAGGCATTATAAAACTTTTCCAGACAAACTCCATCTGGCTTCTTCTTGTTTGGTGCTTCCATAACCTTCATTACTCAGCGTTGGTGTACTTTTCTGCTTATGTTTGGAAACTTGCACATCGGTAGAGAGGACTTTTTTCTAGTTGGGGTTATCTAAAGTCAGTAAAGGAATAGTATATGCGAGATACAATTGTTGCCACTGCCTGGCACTAAATAGAGTGAATTGAACAATGAATCCATTAGAATGCCCTTGTGAAATATCACAAGCTTTGGGGACCTCTCAGTAGTCCCTGTTCAATATTGGAAAACCATTTAATGCCACTCTAAAACATTATGACTTGCAATTTAGGTTGGAGATACTTAATTGAGTAAGCAAAGTCCTAAGTGGAAACCTGATATATTATACTTTTTGGTTTTTCAAAGACAAAAATCACAGAACCATAGAAAATTCAGAACAAGACCTGAGATCTAAAAGCAGCTAAACCTTAATCTCTGAGGATCTAATGATTCTGACAGAATATATTATACAGGACAACTATTTACTTTGCTAGTACAGTCTGTGTTAAGAATCTTAATTCCGAATGCTATTAAAGTTCTCTTACTCTAGGCAGAACATGACTGAGAATGAAAAGCCTTCTACATGCTAGTTATTTTATTTTGCAAGTATTAAACCAAAGCATTTTGTTTCTACCTCCTGACTTAAATCATTTTTCCTTCATAGTCTTCTACTTCTACAGGTGAGTCCTGAACAGGCACTGGACTTCTTTAACAAGACACTAGGTTTGAAAGCAAGGCTTTGTGGAGTTAAAAGTCCCACCCCCCCACACTTCTACCCTCATCTCTTTTTAACTTTGATTTAACTTAACAAAGGGAATGTCTGTTCAACTTGGGTCACAGTTTTCCCACAGTGAAGAGAAGATGCCTCTTCCTTTATGCATCTGAGCCATTTCCTTCTTGGGGCTTTCCTGGAAGAGAAGCAGGTGTGTTACATAGTTGTGTGGGAGGCTGTTTCCATTTGGGATCTGACAGAGATTGCCTTTGGGCTAACCTAGAAGAACATGGCACTCAGTCCCATGATTGAGTTTGGCTGTTCAATGGGGCTTGGAGGAGACCTGAAGTTTAGCTTTCTTGGATCTGTCCTCCATCCCATGTAGCATAAAGAGAACCCAGGGGTTCTTGAAACTTCCAAAGAGGAACTTGCAAAGCAGCTAAGTTTAGAGCCAGTGGGTCTGCCCTGTGTCCCGGCCTGAGGCTGTCCTAGTTTACTCCAGTTATTTATGCTAGTGTAACTACAGTATACCTTCCTGACACTCACAAGTATCTCGATTTGGGTGATGAATTTTATTGTCAACGAAACCATGGAGCCTACTGAGATGGAAGTGGTTCTGAAGCAGAGGCAGGAGGTGGACCGTTGGGCCAGAGGTTTGGATGTAAGAACTATCACAGATGTGAGGAGCTCTGCAGCACTGTCTAGTGCTGAGGTGGGGCTCCATTAACCACAGAATGCCACTGAGATTATAGTGAGCTGGTCAGGGATGATTCCAGCAAAGGCGTTTAGTCACGAGTGCCAGGAGGGGAAGCAGCAACAAGGTGGACATGGACATCATGCCTACAAGTGGGAAATTTCAATGGTTCTCTGTCTAAACACAAGCCCCAGCATTCCAGACGCCATCCAGGCACTGTTATGGAGATCAGAGGTGTGCATGTATGTGCCTATGCGCTGCCACACACGAGTGTGGTGGAAGGCTGAGAAATCTGCATTTATTTCCTAGACAGGTCAGAGCATCACCTAAAGGGACTGTTTCATTTAGGGAATGGAGCTGAGTTTTAAGCAGTCTTGAGGGCAGTTTAATTCCCTCCTCTTTAATCAACTGGTAGAGGCTTGTAAGGAAGCTCGGAGCAGTTCCAGTCAAATTAAAGAGTTACATTTTCTTTGCATAGCTAAGTTGCTGTATGCAGGTAAATTTGTGACCCCACTAAATGTACATAAAAGCAGTGTAGGGTACTGAGTAAACAAATGGCCAATGAAGTCAGTCTGCCTGGGCCCAAATCCCAACTCTGCCAATTACAGGCTATATGGATTTGTACCAGTTACTTAACTTCCTTAAGACTTTAAAAACCTTTGAGGATATATTTACTGATTTTAGAGAAAAAGGAAAGGGGCAAGGGGAGGGAGGGAGAGAGGGAGAGTGAGAGAAATAGGTGTGCGAGAGCAACATCAATTGGCTTCTTCCCGGATGCGCCCCAGCAGGGATGGAACCCACAAACTAGGTATGTGCTCTGACCAGGAATTAAACCTGCAACCTTTTGGTTCATAGGATGACGCTTCAGCCAGCTGAGCCACTGAGCCTGGCAAAATTTTATTTTTCCATGTTTAAAATGGGGATGATAATAATGCCTCACTCTTGGCAGTATTGTAAGAATTCCTTGGGAATCTACCTCAATGACATGAGGGTATATATGTACTGAGTACATGATATACCCTCAATGAATGTTAACAATTGTTATTATTATTCTGATAGTTACAGTTCTCTATTTTATAAGTTGCATAACTTAAGCACATATAGTTACATCAATCCCACCTCTACCTATACGATTCAAGTTCCTTAAGGGGATTAGACTTTCTTTTATTTGTACAGCACATGTTAAGTTCCCCATGTACTAAAGATTATCAATAAATGTTCCTTCAGCTGTTGACCATAGAAGACTCAGTTTCCTCTTAACATGAGTCACTTGATTTTTTCCTTCACCTTCAATATCCAATACGTCAGTAAATATTGTATGTTTTAGTTCCAATACACACTTTCAGCCCATTGATTTCTATTACCATTGCTACCACTCTATTTCAAGCCACTGTAATCTTTCACTCAGATTCCTGCAAGTCTCCTCACTTGTACTCTCTTTTCCATTCTTGGTTCTCTCCCCTCATTTTGCAGTATATATAAATCAGACTACAGCATTCTCTTCCTTAAAATACTTTCAGGGCTATCCTTGTCTTAGAATAAAGCCTGACTTTTTTTTAACCATAACCTACAAAATCCTAAAGTAGGAGCTATAAATTCAAACTCCCATAGCCATGGGCCAAATTGGCGACATCAGTGGATGAAAAGGCTGGGGTGGGACAGTGCGTCATGGGCCTGTCTCAGAGGGGTGGATCCAGCTGCTGGTTGCCACGTAGGAATGCAGGCCCACTGCTGCCAGGTCTGTTGCATTTTTTGAAAATCCAGAAATTATTATATGATATTGCCTTATCTTAAACTTTTGGTAACTAATTAACACACACACACACACACACACACACACACACACACGGAGCTGTGGACCACATCCAGGCCCGAGACCCCTGTTCTACCTGACTTCCCACACTTCTTTCTCCCGTGCTCTACCATTACCTTCCTTGTGTTTGTTGAAGTTGCTGTGCTCTGCTTCACACCAGAGCCTGTGGCCACGCTACTCCGTCATTCTGGATTATTCTTTCCCTCTTTAGTTTGCACAGCCTTCTTATCCTTCAGGCTTCAGTTTAGAATGAGAACTTCTCAAATAGGCCTCCTTTTTCAAGGCTCCCTAATTTAGCTTAGGTTACCTAGAAAGAAGAACCCGAGACAAGGATTATGTGCTAAGCTTTTTTTGCTAGGTACAATCCCAGGGCAGTGAGGCTCTGAGAAAAGATGAAGGAAGAAGGATGGGGAGCAATGGAAAGTAAAGCATCACAATGCGGGACACGGCTTCACGACAAGCCATGAAGAGACATAGAGGGGTCCCGAGGGATGGACTGTATGGATAAACATTTACTTCTGTTGGGTATTCTGCAGGGATTATCTGTATTGGCCTTCTTATAGGACCATCTTGGATTAGGATTTCTCAGATGACGTAGTGCTATAGATTTGCTCATCAAACTTACTGAAAACTGGTTTGTGGTAATGAATTTTCAGAATAGGCTATTTTTTCCTTCATCCAGAGCCAGGCCAGGATGAATAAGCTTTCTTCTTATTTTCTTACACCTTTTTTTTTTAAAGTCCAAGGGTCTCAGGGGTCTTTATTCAGGGGTCTTGACTCCAGAGCCTAATCTCTGGGAACTGAGGTGTCACATCCGTTCCATTCCTACCAGGCCATTAAAATTTGTTGGTCTCTGAGACCAATAAGCACACACCCTCTCGCTCCCCGTCTCTCTCTCTCCCCCTCCAACTCCAGGCACCTCATTTTCAGTTCACACTGCCTGCTCTGGTTTTCCGTTTCCTTTTGGTTTTGGCCCTTAGCAGTTGCACATAGCTTTGTTTTCTTTTTTCATAGTTATCTAGGTTTCAGAAAGAATGCAATATTTAATTAGAATTTTTAGGTATTTTGTTGTGAGGACATTTTCAGGATTTTGGACTATACCCCCATATTTTTGGCAGCAGAAATCACCTTAAAATCACATTAAGATCACGCATTAGTTGGTTTGAGTTTTGTCTCTCTCTCCCAAGAGCCAGTGTCTTCTGCAGGGCAGGAACCCTGCCCGTTTAAGTCCCGTGCTGCACAGCGTTTGGTACTCAGTTGGCACTCGTGACATATTGGAAGGGAGGAATCTTGGTAGTGCTAATGTGGAGTTGCAGATGGAACTGTGCTCCGGGTTCCAGAGAAAAGCGACTATGTTTTACTCAGCTTTGTCTTCCCAGGGAATGTAATACAGTTTCAGAAATAGAGAAGGTTTTTTAAATAAGCCTTTGGTGCTTAATTTACCTTTATTTCTAGGTAAATTACAAAAATAAGTGGGGCCTTTACATTTAGTTATTTTAGTTATGTTAAAATGGATATTTGCAGTACTGTTTTTTTCCAACTTTCCCCTGATCCTTGAAACTATAAGTAATTTTTCCTCCATATATTTCTCATAGTGCTTCTTGCTTTGCCCATTTCGTTGGGTGCCTGCCTCATCTTCGTTGCCAGACTCTGAGCTCTTGATGGTGGTTCTTGTCTGTATTATTGGTTTCTAGGGATTTCAGTGTCGGCACTACTGACATTTTGGCTGGATGATTCTTTGTTTTGGACAGCTGTTCTGTGTGCTGTAGGGTATTTAACAGCATCTCTGGCCTCTACCCACTGGGTGCCAGTAGGATTCCTATGCTGTGACAGTCAAAAATGTCTCCAGGTAATGTCCAATGTCCCCTGGGGGATGAAAACTTTAGAATTACTTACACAGACGGAGTGCCCCCTATTTGCTCATCACATAAAGTCTATAGCAAATTTTGATTGAATCCTCAATCAATCCTTTGTGGGCAAAGTCAAACATGGAATTTATGTTTTCTTGAGGATGCTGGTCTGGTGTTGGACCACACTTTCATTTGCAGGTCTGAACCAGCACCAGGATGAGCTCCACTCCTGTCACCGCTCATTGTCAACTCCCTCCTCGAAACCGGTTCTCTCATTATTATCCACTTATTATATGATCTGAAAACATCTGGAGGTTTGTCGTTTGCTGTGTAGCTTAAATCCACTGCTTCTATAGTGCGTGTATTCATTTTCTTACAAATACTCTTGGTCAAATTTCCATTCCAATGCACTTGCTGTACAGATGACAGAGTTTCTAAGCACACACAGACACAGAAGATTAGAATATCATTGTTTGAATAAATGAGCAAGATTTGGCCTTGGAAGTGTAATATTTGTTTTTCCATCAACAAGGACATGCCCAACTTGATCAATTTTGAAAAGGAATATTGCTGCTTTCCTGTTTTTTACATATTTTACAGTGCTTTTCACAGTTTAGAATTATATATAAAATCTGAATAAATAATGTTTTATAAGAAGTATGTTTATGTCACAAACAAAGCTTATAACATGTAACGCATTTTAGGTGACCAAAATAATTTCAGGCAATGAAAATGATTTTAAATGATGAAAATTAATGGGGGTGGGCCCCAATGACCCTGGTGCCCTCTCTCCCCTTTCACTGTCCACTCCCCGCCGTGGGGCACTGGCTCCCCATCATCTCCTGTACTGTGACTGGCAGCTGTGGGGCTGGTGGAGGGTCCAGTGGTGGTGTGGTGTGTAGATTAAATTCCATTTATCTCCACTTAACAATTGAGGAAATAGGCTCAGAGGGATTAAATCATTTT
>PVKM010008657.1:0-17568 GCA_004027735.1 Carollia perspicillata
CTGTGTGATCTCGCCTGCTTCTTGATCCCTTCTCCTTATCCCTTCCTACCTAGGTCCCATGTCCAAAATCGATTGTGTAAGTGACTGTTGACACTACATACTATACTCACTTTGGAAAGCCTCTTAATAGAAGATTCCTAAAGATGAATAAGATCTTTTAGGTACCCAAGAAATTAAAGCCATGCTGAAATCTGAGGCACCCTGATCTGAGTGTGTAAAAGTCCCCCCAGCACTCTACATCTATATCCTATGGTTATCTATTACATCCATATACGTGTAACTCCTTCTCCTGCTCAATTGTTTTTTTTTTATTTCATTGTGGTAAGAACACTTAACATGAGATCTATGGTCAACAAATTATTATGTATACAGGACAATATTGTTACCTCAAGGCACAATCTTGTACAGTAATCGCTAGAACTTACTCTTCTTATGTAACTGAAACTTCGACCTCTTAAAATCCACTATCTGGCTTACTCTGTCCTTTTGAAACTGCTACTGTTTTCCTCGTATTTTCATTCTTCTAAGATTGTGGTACAGACAGAGTGGGACGGAGAACAGCAGGAGGCCTTCGGCTCTCAGAGCTGAAAACGGGGTCTGAGGTCATCATCTATCTGCTCGGTCATTTCTGCGAATGGTCTCAGGGAGTTCACCTCTCCCTTCAGAGCTGCACCAACCCTACTGGCAAGAGCCGTCACTGCCCGTTCAAACTAAATATTGAGATGCATGGTCTGACGAAAATGGTCCGATGGTTATGTTCCCACCAACCTCTAAATCCCCTTACTCTGTGTTGTTTTTCTTTGTAGTACTGACAGTCCTTCATGGATATCTATACACATGTACTATATATGATAATCTATTAGTTACCTATTTTTTGTTGTATATTGTGTCTCTCCCACTAAAATGAGAAAAAGGACCACATTTGTTTTATTTACTGCTGTAGCCTCAGTGTCTAGAGCCATGCCTGGCATCATGTAAGTACCCAAATAATATTGGTTGAATGAATAAATGTTTTGTGGCTCATGCGCAAGAATGGAATAGAATATTTAAAATGGAGACTATTCTGGAAAATACAAATACGCAATTGTCATACTTATACCATATATCCTTGATTCCACGTAATCCACTTAATAATTTTGAAGTTATTTGTATCTTATTCTATCAATGAAAAGAAAGCAAATACATTATTACAACTGACTTATTAGAAATAGCTGATTTGTACAGTCGGATCATGTAGAATACAATCACTGACAGAAGAGGACGAACAAGACCAGTCCTTTACTGAGCAGCTGCTTGTATAGGAGGCCACGGGGTAGCATGACCCGTGTGCTTCAACACACATGTAGTTAAGAATACCAAAACATGCTCTTTCCAAACTATTCTTAATGTCTGAACATTGCCTAGAGAATTCAAAACGTCCCCAAAATACGATGGAAACTCTGAGAGTATAGAAACTGACATAACATCAAATCTAACCTCTATAGCTTAAAATAAGAGACATTTTATTAGTCTCTATCATAGATTAATTTGGGGTTTTTTAGATCCAATCTTGCTGTAACATGACTTACAAAGACTTACAGGCAATGTCTTTCCTGAACACAAATGCTTAGTTTCAGTACCCTGTTAACAATCGCTCCTTTCTGGCCCGTCTTCATACAGGTTCTGTTACGAAAGGACTCAGGGGAGGCCAAGTGGTCAAGTGTAAAGAGTAACAACACACTGTCCAGACAGTAGGATGCTTACTGTTTCCTCACAGAGATTACCCAAGAAATGAGTAGGTAAAGAATTGCTTTTTTTCTAGCATAAAAAATTAGGGGGAAGATGGCTTTCAGTAGTGTTTTTCAAGACTATTTAATAACTGCTTAAAATTTTTAAATGTGAACAAGAAACAAATGAGTTAGGGCATGACTACTTGCTGGAAGCCTTTGCTAAGATAATAGGAATGTAGGAAATAGGCTTATTATTTCCATAAAATCATGAAGTTTATGAGACTACAAAGATAAAGCTAGCAGACTGTCTCCATTAGCAAGGCTAACAGGAAAGGCTGTTTGTTTTTAAAAGTAATAATGGCTTATGTCATTCTTTTTCCTTCAATCTGTCACCTGGGATGTAGTAGTGAGGAGGCCGGGGAGCACTGACAAACCATCCTTGGTGACTAATGGAAATTCACTCACAGGAGGAACTAGACCTCGGGGTACCCATCAGCAGGCTGACTATGAACCTACACGTCCCCTACCTCCGAAATCCGTTCCATAAAGTGGGACACGTCTTGCAGGAAATCTGTATTTATAGAGCAAATTATCTACTGAATGCTTTACAGCAATACTCTCCATTCAACTCTCAATTTTCAGATGTCTCTAGCTCCCGCTGCAGCACCAGAGCACATCATAGATGCACGTATCAAAACAGATCTGACCTTCCACCCTTGAAGATTCTACAAAACCAGACGGCGAGGCCACAGAGCAGTGTGTAAGCAACAGGGGCTGTGCAGTCAGTCAGACCCGGGCGTGAATCCAGGCTGCTTTGCTTCACCACAAGTTATTTCACTCTCCTGAGCCTCACACGAGGGGGGCTATTCTTTTCCTCCAGAGCCGTTCGTATTTAACAATGCAGTAATATTCGGAAGAGAGCTGAGCTTCACAACCTTTAAACGCAAGTCCACAGCAACCACTAATTAACAATGCACCAAGAAAAGAAGTGCCTATCGCGGAGTACAAAGGCTGGTAGAGAAAAAATTCCTAACTTCCCAATTACCTGAGGTAAGAGAGTTTTGTTATTTTTTGCACATTGGCTAAGTGTGGAATATGCCCTAGATGTACAATCTAAATTACATCTGGGATAGCACCACCTAAAACTAAACTGGACCACACGGAAGAAAAGGGACAGCTATGGACAAGATGGTACATGTGAGGGGTTACCTTCAAGATACAAGATTTTATTTCCTGACTCAAATTCTTTGTGCCTCACTTTAGTTTTCAACTAGTGATGTTGCAGGACCACTACGATAAAGACCTCCCTGTTCCAAATGTTTCTGAGGGTGTTACTTCGTTATCTGCTTCCTACAGTCAAGTTTCAACTGAAAGAGACATGCTTTAATAGGAATTTCAAGATTTCCTTCCTTGTACATAAAGAGGCTGTTTTATTTTTTCCATTCTTCCTGCAAATATGTAAGCCATTCATATTTAACAATGGAATAATATTCTGGAGAGCTGAGCCTCGTGACCATTATTAAGTGCAATCCACAGCAACCGCTAATTAACTATGAGCCACTGAAAAAAAGCTGCCTATCTCCGGATGAGGAAGACTGGTGGAGAAAAGGTTCCTAATTTCCCAATTACCTGAGGTGAGAGAATGGTGTTCCTTCAGGCACACTGGCTAAGTGGAGCATAGGTACCTACCGCACACCAAGCATCGTGCTAGACACTGAGGCTAAAATAGATGGACAAGAAAGATAGGGCCTCTGCAGCCGGAAGCCCACACCGGAATCCAGGGACAACTGCCGAGACGGAAACGGCGGCAGGAGGAAATTCAACCCCAGGCTTCTCAAACAGCTGAAATGTTCTAGATGAAGAGGGCAGAGAGAATTCTAAAATTTTAAAAGTGAGTTGCAGTCTCGGCTGCTCTCTTTAGCTGCACAGAAAAGAAGTATTTTTCTTGGGGAGCATTATTGTTTTCTTTTAGGACAGCATCTTAGGCTGAAAGGTGATGGCCAGCTGCCATCCTCTGCCCTCAAAGCTGGTGTGGACAGGAAAAAGAGAGCGTTGACTTACTCTGTGTCGTTAGGTAAAAGGAGCCGAGAGGTGTGCAGTCTCTGCTCACTGGGAGGACTCTGGGAAGGATGGCCAGGACGAAGGCCCAGGTGGCGGAAAGGTGGGTCTGGGAGGGTGGGGATGAGTCCAACACCACAGTCACAGCCCCGACCGCCAGGTTTTAAGAGTGACAGGAACTTAATGATGTTAAATTGTCTGTTTTAGACTATTTCCTGATTCAGTCTCCTTTACCCCCCAAGCCTTCAGCAGAGTCTGTTACACACAACAGCTTTGGGTAAATGGTGCTTTTAGGAACGAGAAGAGTTTTTCTTCCCCGGATTGAAGCAATGAGGCCTGAGAAAAGGCAGCAATAGCTGTTGGGGAGAAGCATACACAGTCATCAAAACCCCAGGGGAGTGGGATCCCCAGGTTACAGAAACCAGAAAAATGCAGGTCACGAGGTCCCTGCACACATACAGACATCCCCTGGATCATCCATCTCCTTCCTGAGATCCTCAGAAACACCAGGGAGGAAAGACTTCCCAAAGACATGGGATGGGGGCTCCCTTTACTCAACTACTAAGGATAGAGTCATGTGACAAAGTGGAGAGATTTAGGAACCTGCAGGTTATATAGGAATTTAGTGCAAGTGAAGAAATGAATCTGTCCTCCAACACAAGTAAGGACTGCCCGATCTGAGTACTTAACTTCAGAGTGGTAGCTGGAAAGAGCCTGAAGGCATCGTCAGAAGTTTGTTCAGGCCACAGGTGGCAAACACAAGGCCCCTGAGCTGTACCCGACCCTCCTCCTTGTTTTATCCAGCCCAGTGCCTTGTTTCTACCCAGGGGCAGCGCCCAGCTCCTTGCTCCTAGGTAAGGAGTAGTTACATTATATAGTCCTAAAATTACATTTGGCCCTTTGAAGGCAACTGTGAAGCTGATGTGGCCCCGGTGAAAATGAGTTTGACACCCCTGGTTTAGGTAGTTTGGGTATCTCGCTTTACAAAACTGCAGAAGAAAACTCATTTCTTCTCAAAGACTGACCAGAAAATGATCGTTTATTTCAAATCCTATTTTTGGTTCTGATCCCACTATAAAGTATCCTGTTCCTTCAGGCGCAAGAAATAAGGAAACCTGCACTTACTGTTTTAAAAGCATCCCTTTCACGTCATACATTTCAAAGTATTCTTTACAAAATACCAATGTTAGTAATAACACCAGAACTCCCACGGTATTTTTCTTGGCTACTAAAATATCCTATCAATACAGAGTCTGTCCTTTACGTCTTCGGCACCGTTCCCACCCCCAGGTAATTTAAGGTTCTCTGCAATACCTCAGGATCGCTACTTCACACAAAAGGACTCCTTTTTCCACAATTAGGGCCACTAGCAAGTATTATTCTAGTTTGCGATAAAAGCTTTAAATCGGCTTATTTCATATAGTTTTATTTTCTTTACGACAAATCTTTCTTGTCCTTCTAGCTGATAAGCAACTTGCTTAAGTTAATTCCTACTTTCATAAGAGCAATGCCCAGCTTTAAAGAAGTGATTAAGGCCTTACTAAAATTAAATATCGAATGTATCTGCAGCCTATAAATTAAAATGTTTAATTAAGTTAATACCAGATATTCATGAGGTACCAGTAAAATAAGAATAAAGGCGCTCTGGAACAAATAAAGAAGGGTATCTGTATTGGGCTAAATAGTCCAAAATTCACATCCACCTGGAACCTCAAAATGTGACCTTATTTGGAAAAAGGGTCTTTGCAGATGGCATCTGGTAAAATGAGGTGACACTGGATTCATGTGGGCTCTGAATCCAGTGACGGTGTCCTGAGAAGACCGTGTGAAGACACAGAAAGACATTCACAGAGGGCAGAAGGCCGTGCGAAACGACAGCGCAGGCAGACACGGAGCGACGGAGGGGAAGCCAAGGAGTACAAAGGATTGCAGGCCCCTCACCAGACGCTGAGACAGAAGAGAGGGTCCTGCCCAGGAGCTTCTGAGGGAGCACGGCCCTGCCAATGACTCATTCCAGCCTTCTTACCTGCGGAGACGTGAGCAAAAATTTCTCCTGTTTCACACTGCCCAGTTTGTGGTAACTGGCTACACTAGGCGTGCAAACTGATATAATACCTTTGAAAGGCATATGGAGAAAAACAGCTTCCCCGTGACCCATTTGTTTTTAAAATGAAGTCCTCGTGCAGCAAAGGTGTGTCGCGGTGGAGCAACTCCCTACTTAATACTAACAGCAGCGCCATCCTTCCGTCCTTCATCGCTCTCACTGTAAACCACCGCGTTCCTACATCCAGTAGCTCTTTGTTCTTTCGTAAGGCTGCAAGGTAAAAGCAAAACCAAACTACAAAAATCAAAGGTACTGTGTGAAGATTGTTATTTGAATGGTGTGACCACTGAGGAACAATACATTTTCTCTAATTGGTTCTGAAAACCCTGCCCTTATTTACAGTACAAAAAGTAATGAAAATGCAGTTATAATCATTATCGTTCATTGAAAATCTGACAGGAAAAAAAAAGGCCTGCATCTAAAAACATTGACATACTCAAAATCTTTAAAGCTTTTCTGGCTTACTTAATAATTTCAACCTGCCTGCCACAGCTCAATACATTCTAAATGAGAAGCTTTGTGCAGAAGTGGCCAAACTTGGCAAAATAATTTCTTCCATACTCCCTGTATCAGAGTGTGTGTGTGTGTGTGTGTGTGTGAGAGAGAGAGAGAGAGAGTTTCAAGCTCTCAGCAGAGAATGTTAAACACATGCTCTTTTCTTCTCCAATATTTCGGTGGCTGCGTCACTAAGGAAATCGTTTATCATTATATCACTTGTAACTGACTTTTCAATGGAACTCTATAGTCACCTTGACATTTTCAACAAGTTAGGTATACTTGAGAGGCAAATATATTCACACACACAAATACAGTGAACAGGAAAATTCGTGGGGATACAATGAAACTGTCTCCTTCTAGCACAGATAGCTTGGGCGTAAATCGTTGTTCTGAAGAGACTCTTACTGGTTCAAGTAGAAGCTTTTCCAAATGTTTAAGATGAAGCACACTGTGGTTTTCACAATTCTATCCAATGACGCAAGTCAAGTGCCCCCCCGAATAAAGCAAACATTTATCACAATAATGAACTCAATACCCTCCCTAAACCATTTAAGTCAATTTAGAAAGGACTCTCTGAAATTAGTCAAATATGTCATAAAGCAGTAAAGCCGTCAGCACCTAGTGCTGATACTCCGCTGTTATTTCAGTCCCATTGAAACACTCTCCTTCAAAGACCGGTATTCTATTTCAATGGGCGCCACGTGGAGCCAGTGGGGCCGAGAAGTCCTGGTGAGCTCCCATAAGTGTTCTTACTCTCCCCCGTAGCCCTGGACACGAAAAGCCAGAACAAGACCAGCGTGTGGGCTGGAAAGAGCTGGGTGCAAAGGCAAGTACACTCCTGCTCTCCCCTGCCAGCGGCTCCTCTGCAGATCTTACAACAGTCGACAACTTTTGTCTCAAAGGCCATCCACACAGTACCCCGGGTTTAGGATAAAATCAGTATTTCCTGACACTGTAAGAGACAGTGGAGTGCGAAGGGAAAGAACTTCCCTGCGTTGAGACCTCCCTGCTCCACCATGCTTAGCCCAGTGCTCTTGGGCACACTGTTTGGCTTCCTTGATGTGTAGCTTTTTCATTTGAGTGAAGTGAGGTTGAAGAGAGGTTCTAGAGATCTCGGACATTCAACAGACATGAGCTCCTTTCCCTCTTCTTTCCCTTCCCCCAGCTAAGTTTAGGGCTAGGTTTCAGAAGAAATGCTGCAGGTGTGTCAGCCTCCAACAGATAAAAGCACAGAACTCCACTCTTGCGACAGTGTCTACAGCTATTCCAGGACTGCTATTTTCTACTTCAGTACATACAGATATTACATCTGCAAGTCAAAACTGTCATTCCGAAAGTGTTCCCTCTGGGACAAATAAACAGTCTTTGTTACTAAGGATGCTAGGCTGATTGTACGGCTGAGTAATTATCACCAGGTAGGCCCTATCAGGGAACACATCACCCCATCGATATAAGCAGGAGGCAGGGTCTCTCCACGCAGCCCGGCTAGTCACATGAAGAAAAGATCCTTTGGCCTGGGAACTGCAACCATGTGAGGTCTCTGCTTAGAAGTGAATAGACACTCCCTCTATCAAGGAGGAGGATGGAGTCTACAGGCCTGGGGAATAAATTAGCTGTTTGAAACTCAACTCCAAACAGGAGAGACTGTTTTTCATGTTTACATTCCTTTGTTGTCACTGGTATTTTTTTTCTGCCCTTTCCTCCCTGGATACTAGGTAAAATCTTTTTTCAGCTGTGCTAAGACCACCTAAGGGATGGGGATTTTGTTTGTATTTGGCCAGAGTGGTAAAGAGGGACTAGAGGACTAGCCTGCTCCTGGAAGCTGGCATGAAAGCTGCTAAAAAACTGAACCAAGAGAACCTCCAAAATGTTTTTTTTACACAGAGAGAGACGGACACACACAATTAGATAATATGAAGATAGTTCTCCATCTAAACATTTTTCTGTATGGTTCAAAAATTATATGAATATGTATTTTAACCTTTTTCATTGTGAAACATATCACTCACAGAAATATGCACAGAACAAGATGTGCAGCTCAAAGATTTATCACAAAGGGAAACACTCAGAACTTGCAAGAACCTACAAGCCTCCCTCATGATCCCACTTATAATGAGCCCCTCCCTTTTCCGAGAGCCAACCACCAACCTTTTACCTAAGTACACACTCAGAGACATTACGGTTCCGTTTTGCCTTTTTAAAATGTTACTTAAAGGAATCGTGTAGTCTGTGTTCTTTTGTGTGTAGCTTTCTTTGTTTCACATCACATTCATGCAACGTACCCAGGTGCTGACATGTGGTTGTCAGTTTACTCGTTTTCACTGACATACCCATCACATGAATACAGAACAATTTGTCCATTTACTCTTGCTGAGCATGCGAGTTCTTTCCAGGCTTTAGTTATTATGAATGGTGATGTTATACATGTCCCTGAATGTGTATGTTGGATGCATTTCTGTTAAGTATATACTAAGAAGGAAAATTGCTAAATCACAGGGTAGGCATATCATAAACTTTTGTAAATCACACAACTTTCTAAAATGCCTGGACCGATTCATGTTCCCCAATAGCTGCCTCATGCCCTTGCCACACTGTGCTGGTATCATCTCGCTGTTCTCAGGGAAACAGTATCTCCCATCTTCCTGTAACAAATTACGTTGAGCACCTTTTCAAAACCTATTTATCGTGTTTTAACTCTCAGTATATTTTAAACCCAACAAAACATTGCCACTATTTTATGTAGTTAATAGATCTCGTTGTATAGCATATTTGTATTTGTATTTCTAAATATCTGGGATAAATTTTCTCCTACCTACATAACACTCTTGAATATGTTCTCTGGCTAAAATCTGCTGGTGGCAAAGTCAACTTTTGTTTGCCTGGAAATGTCTGTATTTCACCCTCACACTTGAAGAATGTGTCTGTTGGGCAGAGAACTCTAAGCTGGCAGTTTTTTTCTTTCCGTGCTTTTGAGATATTGTGCTATTGCTTTCTGGCTTCCACTGTTTCTGCTAAGAAACCAGCTGCTTGTGTAAGTGCAGCTCCTTGGAAAGCAATTTGTCTTTTTTCTTTGGCTGCTTTTAAGATTTTCTCTTTGTTTTTGCTTTCACCAGTTCTGCAATGACATATCTGGGTATGAGTTTCTTTTTATCTTCTTGGAGTTCATAGGATTACTTGAGATTACTTGACAGAGGTTACTCATCAGGCAGAAAAAATCTGAGCCATTTTCTGTTCAGATATTGCTGTGCCCACTTCAGACCCATCTCCTTCAAAGATACCAATTACAAGTATGCTAAAACCTCTCAGTACATTCTTTATGTGTCTGAACCTCTGTTTGGTATGTTCTATCCTTTTGCTCTGTTTCATTTTGCATATTTCCTTTCCCCTATTTTTCAGGTGGCTAATTCTGTCTTTAGTGATATCCACTGTGTGTGGAAGCTATCCACTGATTTGCTCACTTAGGTTATCATAATTTTCAGCTCCAGAATTTCCATTTGATTCTTATTTATACATTCCAGTTCTTTTGACTTTTCTTTAAAATAGTAAAAATAATAATACGAAGCTTCTATGCTTTTTCCATTGTTATTGTTTTCCTGGATTTTGCTAATGTGGCCTTTTCTCCTCAAATGTTCACTTTTGATTGTTAAAAAAAATTTTTTTTGCAAAATTGTTGATAGAAATAATCGGAGGCCTAGGGTAATATTATGTTCTTTTGGAGGAGATGTAAGTTTGTTTCTGCCAGACACCTGCGGGACCAGCATTCTGGAATCTCCTTAACCTAAGTTCAGGAGATGAGAGGCTTACAGACTTGGCCTCCATTATCTCTGATCCTGGTCCCATAATTCCTCACTATCTTATAACTGCTCCAATACCTCCAAGTAGGATTTTTTTAATGTAAGATTATTTTTTAGAGAAGTTTTAGGTTCATAGAAAGATTGAGAGAAAGGTACAGAGGTTTCCCATATGCACCCTATCCCTACACAGGCAGAGCCCATCCCCACCCTAAATATAAACACCCCCCACCAGACTGGTACATTTGTTAAAACTGATGTACCACTCAGTGGTACATCAGTTTTAACATTTGCATATCACAATCACCCAAAGTCCATAGTTTATATTATGGTTCACTCTGAGTGTTGTACATTCTGTTCAGTTGGTTTCAACAAATGTACAATGACATGTACCCATCATTACAGTATCATACAGAGTATTTTCATGGTCCTAAACATCCTCCGTACGTGGTCTACTCCTCCTCCACCTTCACCCTCTGACTGCTAAATATAAAATCAGAATGTTCTCCTTGAAGGGAAAAATAAAAATGTTTCATAATAGTTCTTTAGAAGGCTTAATTTGTCAAAACTATTCCATCTAATAATATTTTCCACCCTTTCTGGCAATATTTTTAGGCTGGAGAAAATGGTAAACTACCTTATGGAAAAGTCCAAAACAAGGGCCCCTGTCTCCACCTTTTACTTGCTTTCTATAATCAGAAATTGATTCTCAGGACACTGTAGCTTTCAACTCTTTGAATCACAAATGAAAGACCTTATTCTTAGAATACAGGCTACTAAATACTCTTAACATCCTAGTTACATTAATATTAGTGTTCTACTTCTGCACTTAATATAGTCTACATATGAAAAGAGTATTAAATCACTAGGTTCTTAACTCTCATATAATTTTTCCATAGGGCTGGTGAATATAAATGTGTATTTGAAATTACATACCTTTGTAAATGTCCAAATATATATATGTTTGGTTCCACTCCTACCTTTTTACACTATGTTCAATATAATGTAAATGCACCCAACACATGCATTCTGATTTGTTTGCTATTTACAAGGAAATTCATTTTATTAATATAAATGCATGCTCTGTGGAAATAAATCAAATGATTGATCTTTTTGAGATCATCCCATTTATATAAATCTTTACAAATGTACAAATAAATACATTAAGCAATGACTACTAGAAAGGATAAATAAAAAGAAATCACACCTAGACATATTATAATGAAATTGTAGAAAATCAAACACAAAAACATTAAAAGAGAAAATAAGTTGTAATATCTAACAAATAAATGACAATTAGGATAAACAAATTCCAACAAAAACAGAAACAATGGAGGCCAAAACTTAGTAAAAATATCTCTCAGGTGCTTAAAGAAAATACACACCAACCTAGATTTAAAACCCAAGCTTAAAAGAACTAGAAAAATAAAGAAGGTGGCAGAGTAGGCAGACACTGCTTGCCCCTTTGCACAACCACATCAAAATTACAACTAAAATATAAAACAACCATCACCCAGAACCACCAGAAATCGAGTTGAATGGAAGTATGACAACTACAGAATTCAAGAAACCACATCCATCCAGACTGGTAGGAGGGGCACAGACCAGAACAGACTGGTTCCCACACCCACGTGTGGTGGATAAAACTTCAGGAGTCCCAGCCCCACACCCAAGCCCTGGGTTCCAGTGCCAGGAAGGTAAGTCCTCACAACTTCTGGCTGCAAAAACCAGCAGGGGTTGAGTCACTGAAAGAAACTGCTGGAGCCCCAACCAGTTCCTCTCAAAGAACCCACACACAGACTCACCTACTCAGACTCAGTCCCTCTGAGCTCCAGCACCAGGGTAGCAGCTAGAAAGGCACCAGTGGTAAACAGGGAGAAACCGCAGTGTCTGGCATCAAGGCGAGCAGAGGCCATTGTCCCTTTTCTAAACCCTCCTCCCACAGAGCTGGCAGGCTGGTGCCACATCTGAGGCTCCATCAACCTAGCTAATACTCTTCGACCCACCTTAGAGATCCCCAGAGACCCTGCCCCACCCATCTTTCAGGCCCACCCAGGCTGCTTTTTCACATGAACAGCTTGTCTTGGCTCATGCTTCACAACTTCCTAAATCTTATCAAACAAGCAACAGCTTGCTTCAGTGAGTCCCAGGTCCAGCATTCACAGCAGCCAGCCTAGATTAACAACTTGGCTTCTTCTGGGAATCTCCAAGTAGCAGCCATCTCGGATTGCTTTACAGTTCAGGCAGGGTTGCTCTGGGCAAAACACAGGTGGGGGCTGACCTTGGCCTGCACCACCTGGGAAACCCCAGGGCCAAGGCACCTAGTGGACAGCTACAGACCATGTTAGAGCACCATACCCTGCCCCTGCACAGCTGATCCTCCAAAGAGGGTGGAAGATGGGGGTAAGTGGTCACAGCCAGTCCTTACAGCTGATTGGCCTGGGTCAATCCCTCCATTGATCTGCCAACAGCAACCAAGGCTCAACTACAAGGGGAGGCTGTACTCAGCCTACAAGAAGGGCTCACCTCGAGTAGCCAGCTTGGGTGATAGGGGAGGCTGTGCCACTGGACCCTGCAGGGCACCTCCTACATTAGGCCACACTACCAAGACACAGAGTCAAAGCAGCTCCACCTAATACATACAAACAAACACAGGGAGGCTGACAAATCAAGGAGACAAAGAAACAAGGCCCAAATGAAAGAACAGATCAAAACTCCAGAAAAAGAGCTAAACTAAATGGAGATAAACAATCTGTCAGATGCAGAGTTCACAAAACTGGTTATAAGGATGCTCAAAGAACTTAATGAGGACCTCAGCAGCATAAAAAGATCCAGTCAGAAACAAAGGACTCACTAATCAAAATAAAGAACAATTTAGGGGAAATGACAGTAGAATGGATCTAGCCGAGAATCAAATCAATGATTTGGAGCATAAGAAGGCAAAAAACAACCAGTTAGAACAAGAAAATTCATCTAAAAAAATGAGGTAATATACACAGCCTCTGACCCAACTTCAAGAGGTCCAACATTCACACCATAGGGGCGCCAAAGAAGAAGAGAAAGAGCAAGAACTTGGAAATCTATTTGAAAAAACAATGAAAGAAAACTTCCCTAATTTGGTGAAGGAAATAGACATGCACGTCCAGGAAACACAGAAAGTCCCAAATAAGGTGGAGGCAAAGAGGCCCACTCAAAGACCATTGTAATTAAAATGCCACAGGTTAAAGATAAAGAAAATCTTATAAGCAGCAAAATAAGTTAGTTACCTACAGAGGAGTTCCCATAAGACTGTCAGCTGATTTCTTACAAGAAACTTTGTAGGCTAGAAGGGACTGGCAAGAAATATTCGAAGTCATGAAAAGCAAGGAATCTATCAACAATTGAATCTTAAAACACAAACTAAGCAAACAAGAAGAGAGAATCATGGATACAGAAAGTGTTTTTGATGGTTGCCAGGTGTGATGGGGTGTAGGGAAATAGGTGAAGAGGTAAGGGGATTAAGATATACAATTAGGTAGTTACAGAAGCCATGGGGATGTCAAGTACAGTACAGGAAATGGAGTAGCCAATGAACCTATAGCATGACCCTGAAAAATAAACAATGGTGGGAGGATTGCCTGAGGAATAGGCATGCTAGGTGGAGGAGGGGCAAGGGGGAAAAATCAGGACAACTGTAACAGTATAATCAATAAAATATAATAAAAAATAAAAACATATTCAGGCACAAAAACTGAAAGGATTTATTACTAGTAGAGTATCCTCTAGTTTTACCCACTAGAGCTTCTAAAGGACATACTTCAAGCAGGAAAATAACTCCAGCAAGCAAGGCTGAGTTGCAAGGCAGAAAGGTAAACAAAAAAATTGGTAAGATGGAGGTAAATCTAAATCAACAAAACAGTAATAATGTCTAGGGATTAAAAAAAAAGAGTAAGAGACAACCGGAGTTGTGTTCTGGGATCCTTGTACTATTTGGTAAGAGTTTACAATTGGATTTAACTTTAGATTCTGCTAGGTATGCATGGACAATTTCATAGGTACCTCTAAAAGAAGAAAAAGGATATAATTTCGACATTATTTAGGAAAACATTAGCTGCTATAACAAACCCCCAGATTCAGTGGCTTAGCACAATATGTTTCAGAACAGTCTCATGTTTGATTGGCAAGTGGTTTCCCTCCACACAGAGATTCAGAGACGGAGGTTCCTTCCATCTGTGGCTCTCCCAATTCTTATAGAGTCTCATCACCTTCTGCATCCAGAAAGCAGAAGGTGAAAGAGTGTAGGGATGAGGTTCGGGGACTCCTTAAAAACCTTGGTCCCAAAATAGCGTATGTTACTTCCCTTCAAATTCCACAGGCTAAACCTCAGCCCCACAGCAGTGTGTGATGGCAAAGGGGGATGGGAATTGTAGTTTAGCTGTATGCTCAAGAAAGTGGCTTAATAGGGTAGGGACTCAGCTAGGGGTCTCTGTCACAGCTTCCGAACCAGTGGGACAGGGCAGCGAAATAAGAAAACAAACAAAATTCAACCAATTAAAAAAGAAGGACAATAAAGGAGAAGAGAGAAAAATGAAAAAGTGAGACAAATAGAAAGTATAAGATAAAATGGTAGTACTACATCAAACATATCATTAATCATAATAATATAAAATAATTGTCAGTTAAACATTAGAGATTGTTATAATGTATTTTAAAACAATAACAATAAAATCCAGCAATATGCTGTTTATAAGAGATACATGTAAAGCAAAGACATGAAAGGTTGAAAACATGGAAAAAGATGTCAGGCCAATATTATCTTTTATGAACTTCATGGAAAAAAATTAAAGGAAGAGAGCATCCATATAATGACAAAAATCTAACAACAGAAAAGTATACCAATTCTATGTATTAAAATCACCTCAAATATGTATAGAACAAAATTTAATGGAAACACAGAAGAAATTAATAAGCCCATTATTTAGGAGGAGATTGCAAAACATGTATGATACAGTAAAAACATAGAGTGTACCAAATAACGAAAGAGTATACACTGTTTTCACATACACATTCTCAAAACTTTTGTATGTGCCACAAAATAAATCTTAATGGATTTCTGAGAATAGGTATTATACAGACCATGTCCCCTAATCACAAAGCAGGGAGTTAAAAATCAATAATACAAAGAGAAATTTAAAATCCCCTTATGTTGGGAAAATTTTAAAACATTTCTAAATAACCCGTAAGTCAAAGCTAAGATTGGAAAGAAAACGTATACATCACAGCTCACAACATGGATGAATAAGCAGCACAATACCAAAGGGAAAAAAAAACAAAAACAAAATGCTCCAGCTACTATGTTACCATTTCTTAAAAACTGCTTATACTTATGTAGTCAACTACACAACTCTATTTTTACAAGACAGGTGAATGTTAAAACACAAATTGAGAGAAGAATGGAACAAGGAGAGAACATTCAAATAACCTCGCTGGTACTGTTAATGTTCTGCTTTTCTGTTGGCTGGTAAATTCCATAACGCATACACCTTACCTAGTCATAATTTTATCTGTATCAGATATGGCTATCATCTCATTCCCTGGCACATACATCTGTGACTAATTCAAGTCTCTCTGGATTCCTTTCATCATTTAACATTCCCTTTTATTTAATAGAAAGCTCTACTGCTATTTATTATTCTCTTTATGTGCATGGATGAGGAAAATTCTTCAGATCAGTCTATACTGAGGAGAAAGATACTTTGAATCCCAGAGTAATCCCTGGTACCATCTGAAATGAGCTCAAGGTTCTTAAAGCAAAGTACTCTGAGGTTCCCGTCTAGAACGCCAGCCCTTTCCCAGTGCAGTGACAACTGTAGGTGGCAGAAGTCTCCAGTGTGCCTGGAGCCTGTCAGACCCGATGAAAGCACACAAAATTAGATGGTGAACAACAATATAGTACCATTGCCACTTCCAATTACAGGAGACGAAAAAATATTTTTTCTGTGACAAGGTTTAAGATGTATGTCCAGTGTTCCTTAAATAAGCATTTTTTTGATAGCATTGCATTCACTGAACAGCAATAGGAAAGGTGGAACTGGAAATTAAAATTTCTGTTGGAAAAAAATCATGCTTCCTTACTACACGCCATCTAACTGCCAGAATTGGCTTAACAATGAACAAATACCAGTGCTAACTTACTCTGCAGGGAATTGGTTGATGCAAACACCAGAAAACAGTTTATCTACACTGGGGATATCTAGAAGAAGAGATTAGAGGGGGCCTGGGGTGGGGAAGTGCTGAAAAAAAAATATTTGCTAAACTAAAAACACATACGCACACATGGGAATTATTTTACTTTCAACAAGTTCTGAAAGTAGTAACAAAACAAGCGAGAGTTAAAGGAATGATTTAACACTGATGTTTGGGAATGCGGAAAGAGACTAGGCATTCAGAGCTCATTTGGCTAAGTTTGCTCATCTAAAATCTAAAAGACACTTTCATGACAGACAACTTTACTGCTGCTCAGTGTTTTGTCTCCTTAGGCAGCTCACTTCCTACTCAAGGTTAAAATTCTGTATTCATAATACCATAATCATTTCCATGGTTACCTTCTGTGATGTCACAGAGAAAACACTACTAACTTCCCAGTCAAAAAGCACACACTAGGTTTTATTCTATCCAATGTAAATAAAAGATTTATTATTTAAAGTTCTGGGTATAAGATCTTAAAGCTGAAACCCCATCGATCACAATTACAGAGGCACAGAGAGAGAAACCTAGGAGCACAGGGCACTGGTTAAAACTGCAAACACCAGAGTCAGTCTGCCTGGATTCACACCCAGGCTCCAGCAGTTATGAGATATGGTTCTTTGGCCACAGACTCTAACGTCCACCATCTGTAAAATGGAAAAGTACTTCATTCTGTCCTGAGAATTAAAGGAGACAATGTGTACATGACATTTAGCACGGCACCTGGCAAATGTCAACTTAAAAGAGAAACTCTCTTGAGTTCCCCAGAACTTACACAGTTACCTCTGACCTCGGGATATGGAATTAAAGAGGAAGTTATTGTTTTAGTCATTCAGCAAATATTTATCGAGTGCCTACTTTGTGCCAGACAGTGCCTGGGTGCCGGAAAGATAAAGAACAGCGTTTGTGCTGCGGCTCTAACAAAAACTGTTTCTTTGCCCGGCTCCTTCAGTTTAATGCTTACCTCCCTCTGGAGGAGGCCGGCTGAGAGCAACCTTGGTTCTCCGCCCTCTGTGTTTTCTCTGCGCCCACACACCCAGGCAAATAGAGCACACATTTAATGACCTCGAACAGTGAGTCTCTGTGCAGATGAGAAAGAGTCAGGGGTGGTCAGTACTGTGTCAGTTTACCATCTCCTCTAAAGGAGGGGATGTGCTTCTTTTTTAAGGGTAATTTAAAATGA
>PVKM010008657.1:17668-38637 GCA_004027735.1 Carollia perspicillata
AAAAAAAAAAAAAGTAACGTAGTAAAAGTATTAAATATCTAATGGTAATGTTGGTTCCCGTGAACACTATTTGGGCTAGGCTGTTCTCAGAGAAAACGGCCCATGACCAAACAAGCATGGGAAATAAAGCACACAACTCACAACGCACACTGCATCTTAAGGGCTCTAAGACATTTTGCAGTAAAGAACCTGTTTATTTGTGCTCAAGCAAGCATTTCCAAGAACTAGCTGACCAATACCCCACAGAACACACCTAAAGATAGGCTGTTGTTTAGTACTTTCCAACTACGCCAAATATTAACAGTTACTCCAAGTGTGTCACAGAGTGTTAACTCACAACTCAAAACATTTTGCTGTTTGTAGTTCCCTCAAAATAAAGATAACCCGGGATTGGTCTCTAATTGCTCACCAATCCCTATCAGAAATACGAATTATCCCCTATAAATGTATACATCATAGCTAAACAATATAAAACAATGCAAGCTGTTTTGACAGTTTGAAGACACACGTAGAACAGTATCTGGAATATAAAAATATCTGTTGAATGAAGGACTAAACCATCTTCATTTTCTTCCTTACTCTGGTCAAGAGAGAATTCCTCTGAACTGCTCTTCCAGACTCCCTCAGAGGTCCTAGCAATCTGGGAGTCTAAGAAAACACATCTTCAGGAGCACACGGCAGAAGGAAGAATACAGAACTTGGCACTTAACACACCGAGTTTAAAGTCTGGTTCCAGAACAAACCAGCTGTGTGATCTTGAGTAGTTATTTTTTTGCGAAATAGGAATTAAAATTGTTTTCATCCCCCGAGACTACTGTGAAGAAAGTGCCTGTCGCAACCCTAAAACGCAGATTCAAAAACGACCAGCTATCATGCTGTCTCTCTTCTCTCTCATTCTAATTTACTTTTCCCTCATTTAAGCCCTGAGGGAAAAAAACCTCAGGGATAAGTAAAACTTTACAATAGGCTATTAAATAAGGTAAAATAAGCCAAAACAAATCCCACATTAAATATGATAAAATAAAGAACTAGTTTGTTTCCAAAGATTGGAATACTATTCCCCATCCATTTCCTAAAGGTCTTCAGTATGGTACTTTCTTCTCATTTTGAGGTATATATCTTCTTTTAATCAAACTAATTAAACAAAACTTCCAGCACATAATTTCATTAAATTATTCTAGTCCTTGTCAAAGGCTCATCATCTTCCAAATCAAAATAGCATATTTTTATGATAAAATAATATATGAGGAGGAACAACAACAAAAAACAAACCAGAATTATCTTCTGGAGGGCGGGCCCTTTGCAGTACAGGCTTCCCCCTCTAGGTGTGCATTCTGGGAACCCATCTGTATCAGTGTACCAGCTGGTCTTGTGAGAGGCTGAACTGGGCTTCGGTGAATGTTTTTTGAAGACTCTTGCAACTCATTTGCCCATTTCATAATGGATGATTTATGAGTGCACTTGACCACACTGCACTGAGTGTTCAGCAGTTTTTGATAAAAAATGGCATGACCCCCCTGCCCCACCCTCCCTATTCATCTGATGTCACCCCCAGCTACTGTTTTTGTTTCCCCAGATGAAGAGTCCTCAAAGGGAAACATTTTGCCAATGTGGAAGAGATGAAACAAAAAAGAGCAGAAGCACTAAAAGGCATCAAAATTGACAAGTTCAAAAATAATTTTGAGCAGTGGGAAAAAAGTCTCAAGTGGTATAGTGCATTAAATGGAGAGTATTTTGTAGGTGACTGATGTTTAAACATGTAAGAATAAATATACTTTTTTAATAAGTAGATTCCAAGTTTTTTGGGTCCCCCCTTATATTGTCTCTTTCCTCCAACCACCCTCAAACATAAAAACTTTCCAACATAACCCAAGTTCAATTTCCCACATACTGTGAAAACAATTAGAGTATGAAGTTGGGTATTTAGTGTATGCCTACTTCACACTAGAAGGACCGAATCTTGTTATCATAGGTATCAACTTCAAGCCTCTGATGAGTCTGTGTTCACATTCATCTTCTTCTGGAATGTGAAGCAATTTATAATACCGAGAAGCTGATTTGTTGACTAAGAGACTTTATCCGAGGGCAGACTTTGCCTTTTTCTAGACCAGTGCGTCATTAGTGAATGAAGAAGAGATGGGAATCCTATATTAAAATGGAAATTCACCAGCAACGTGGAGTTACCTGATGTGCTGACAGAATAACAGTGAGTCAAGAGAAATGACTTCATTAAACGCGCTATTTACATTTCCAGTAAACCCAGTGTCTTAAAATTTTGACATTTGTTTTGAAACCAGATTCAAATTTAGTACATAGTGTTTCTTTGTTGGCAAGAGCTGCAAGGAAGTTAATGCCAATAAGTCTGGCTATTTTACACACACTTCTTGTGCGTTAGGGCATCAGAGGAACTATGAATGAGGTCGAAATTAATACCACATGCATGACTTTGGAGAAACAGAAATGACTTGTCAGATTTCCATCATAAAAACCAATTTATATTTCTGTTATCTCACTGATAAGGCACTAATAAGCATGGCAAAGGCTCCCAAGTGCTCTCTCTTTTCCATCAGTAACGGTGATTTTTGTACAAATAAGGTCAGATCACCTAAAAATGCAGGCCAGTTTCCAGGCATGTCCTATAAACTGCCCTAAATTGAGGGGTGTAGTGCAGCACTGAGCACATCCTTCTTGGGTCATTTTTAAGCCATTTGATCTCACTAAAGTGTTGACAAATACTCTCCTGTCAGAAACATCTTCCAGCATGTTTTTCCACGTAGTAATGCAGCTAGAAACTTCGAGAGGAGCCCAAGGACACCCTTAACTGGACTACTAAAGTTTTATCTTTCCCTTTCCTGAAATTTCCCAACATAGTCCACTGACACTGGGTGGAATTTTTCTGACTCAAGGAAAGAAGAAAACCAGGAATATTTAAAGAATTTCTTAACAACACATACACACAGGAAAAACCCAAATCCTGACTTGAGAAAACAAGCAAACTATATCCCAAGACATTCTCAAATCCCCGTTAGCAAAAAGACCTCTGAAAAAGCAATTCCCACTCGTTGGACGCATTGACATTGTAGCTATGCTTAGAATTCTAGGCCTTTTACAGTTGGTTCTGGTCCATTACCGCCAACATAAGAATGATAAATACACTTTTTAATTCATATTTTTAATGGAACAAATACTGATGGAATTGTGGGATGCAGCAAATGCAACACCCTGAGAGACCGAGCACCTAAAGTCTCTCTCAAGATCAGTCACTCCAAGGAATTCAGAAGAGTGGTTCCAAAGAGCACTCCTGAACATCAGAACACTTCGAGAGGACACAGGGAAAACGTGACAAAACCTATGAAATACTGACAGCTATAAATGACGCAGCACCAAACCCTGGAAAATGACACCTCTGTGAGCCATACATGAGTCCAGTTACACGGGGCGCTTGACGTTCCACTGGAGTCATGACCCCTTGCAACAATTTAGCCCCAGGGGCCTTAAAACAGCTAGTCTGCCAACACTGCCCCGGGGTCTCATGTCGAACTGAAAAAAAAACTGCTCACAGAATATAATAATATTAAATAAATGAAGTCAAGAAACATTTGGGTCAGCGCTCACCACGTGTAGTGCTCCACAAGGGTGCTACAAGGGTAAGTTATACTGAGAATCCTTGCCCCAGGCTCTTGGACACCCTGGCTGCTGGAAGGTCCAGCCTCAATAGGGCATGTAGTAAAAATACATCCAGCCACGCGAGCTGTAAGAACACCACGTTTAGTGCTGTTGTTTTCCCGACGGGAAATGAAGAAGCCGGTGGTGGGGGGAGAACGAGTAGGGCAGTCACCTACGAAAGAAATGTGATCTGCTAACTTCTGGAGACTCTACCGTCTGCTAAAACAAAATCTCTACATTTTAAAACAAGTCACCACAACACACTAACGCTTTTGAGGAGTAGACTCTGGCCCATGAATCAACCTGGCCCCAGGAATGACTGAAAAACCAGAGCTCCTCCATTTCTCTGTGGTCAGCTCCACTGTGGTCTTCAGTGCTCTGAAGACCACAACCCTCCAGGTTCCGGCTGCTGTGAGCTCCACTGGGAGAACAAACCCAACAGCAGGATGTGACGGCCAGGTCAGTCCCAACCAGTCTCCCTCTGTGGGGGACACAGCTTTTCAAAGCTTCCTTTTGCTTAACTGCTTCTCTACTAGACAAAAACCACCAAGAGGTGACAGAGGACCACAAGAGACTGTGGTTATTTATACAGGTGCCACTTTCCCAAGGAGCAGCCCTCCCAGCGGGGCTGGGCTCAGATCTCAGGGCTAATGACGACACCGTGGGGGGTGTCCTCCCACACCACACTGAGAGGCAGGGCTTGGGGGGGACCTCCAGTCGGGTTTGCCAAGCTTTCACATCTGTGGGATAGAGCAGATAAAATGAAACACACTAAACTAAGAGAACTTTATTTAGAAATGTAAAGATTCAGCTTCAACTTGCTTGTTTAAGGCCTCCAGTTTTGTTTTGTTTTTCCTAAAAGGAAACCACATTCCTTCACTAACCTCCATCCACAACCCTGAGGGCTGACTCCACACATTAGCAGTTTCTGTCCAGAGTTTAAATGACCTTTGCCCTTCCACCCACTTTATCTTCTATAGGAATTCCATTCATCCTATTGTTGCCCACTGAAGCCCACTGTGCCCTCGGTTCCTCTCACTTTTACTTATAGTCCTAAAGAAACGCTTAAGAGAGAAAGGAAATAGTTATCACCAGGATCACTGGGTATGGGTAGGGGGAGGACAAAAAATAAATGTAACAACATAAAGCTACATTTTTTTAGTAAGACAGACACAAAATTCCTTTTAAAAATGTCTGTGCACACAATCTATATTATGTTAGCTTTGATAACATCTGAAAAATTGCTATCAAGTCAAATGTTACTACCCTAATGATTCAGTAAATGGTTTTCATTCCTAACTATTAAATCAAATAAATACACATAACCTAAAAGGCCCGTCAATGACAATTAGCCACCTTTAATTATGCCCACTCTATCCTGTCCGAGCACCCAAAGACAAAGGAGATGAAACTGAGTTTGAATCAAGCATCGAACTCATAGGCTTGCCTTATCTGTCTCCTTCAGTCAGGGCCTGCTCCTCAGAAGCTGCCCAACAAAAGCCGCTGCAAGAATCTGACCTTCAAGGGACAAAGCCAAGAAGTAGGCTGTGAGCCCTAACCGTGCATAAAACCTCCCAGCCATGAATAAAAAATAAGAATTTTCTTTTCTCAAGACTCTACTATCTAAGGCCAACAAAATAAGCAAGAGTTCAGAAAGGAAGGAATGGAGGAAGCAAGGGGAGGGAAGAAGGGAAGGGAAAGAGGGAGAAGGAAAAAAAGAAAACCGCACCAAACAAAATTTTGAAGTGAGGCAGTTTGTTACAGGAGAGTGGTCTTGGTCTCAGTCAACCTGTCCTTTAGTTCTCAGACAAGGGTCCACTTCATCCAGGACACTGTCCCTGATGTCATACATTTCAGGTGTTATCACCCCAAATCTCCCTACTGCATTCTCCCACCCAGAGAATTTACCACCATGCCTTATAACTATATAATTCATTGTCCACCGTCCCCACTGGAATTTAAGCTCCGAGAGGACAGGGACCATATCAAGATTATAACTAGTATTCTCAATGTCAAGCTTGGCCCATGATGACAGTCAGTCAGTAAATAGTACTAGAAAAATTAAATAATATGAATTCAAACCCTGGTTCTACCCTTATTAACTCACGCCAGGACATGAATTACTCAAGTTTCCTGACCTGCAAAATGGAGAAAGTAATATACATAATACTGTAATGTACCAGAAGTGCTGGCACAATTCATGGCACTCAGTAAGTGTTAAGTGTTTTTCTTTCTTCATGCCTTCTCACTAGTCCTCACATCTCTCCATTCTGAGAGGTCCCTTCCCGCCTTGCACCCCCACCAATACCTCTCTCTCCTCACCTCCTTCTTGTATGAGTCTTTCTGCCCTTTTGCCCTTTTCCATGATCTTGCTTTCCCCGCTGCCCTTCTTTTCGTATTGACCTTGCTGTTTATTTCTACCTTTTTACCACATTTGAAAACTGACAATTTTCCTTCTAATTAACTTGAAGATAAAATATTTTATGTGAGTGCTTGGCTCAGACTCTAGATAATGTTTTAACCTATGATTATTTATAGTAGGGTGCAAAAATTGAAGGAAATGCTAATTTCATAAATTATAATGAAGCATTATGCAGATTTTAGTTTACTAAAGAGATCTAAGCCTAATGGGGTGTTTAACAATTAAAAAAAAAAAACGCTACTGAAGTAGAATTCCATTTACACAGTCTGTGAAAGAAAATTCTTTTCATAATAATATGCACAACATTGCATAATTATTACTTTATGTTAGGGATGCAGCTTCAGTGTTATGCTGTCAGGAAAACACACTTAAGCCTTGGCTGGTGTGGCTCAGTGATGTGAGTGCTGGCCTGCAAATTGAAAGGATGCCGGTTCGATTCCCAGTCAGGGCACATGCCTGGGTTGCAGGCTGGGTCCCTGGTTGGAGGTTTACAAGAGGCAACCAATCGATACATTGATGTTTCTCTCTCTCTTTTTCTCCCTCCCTTCCCTGCTCTCTAAAAATAAATAAAAATCTTCTAAAAACACACACACTTGCATCAAAACAGTATTATTTATTTTCACAGAACAACATAAATATGAACAAAAGTCAAAACAGTTGCATCCTTATACCCAAACTCCCATAAGAAGTCTCCACTCCATTGTGCACTAGTGAGCAGGTTTTGGCAATTCACCCCATTCTCTAGGAACTAACTCCAGGATCACCAGGCTGCCGCCATGCACTGGGGATCTCAGAACAAGCAAGTTACCTATCACATCAGTACTTGTCTACTGTGCAGAGGAACCTGGTCCGACCATTCTTAGATCGTTAATTCAATTTGGGTGAAGGCCTTGTGTGCTTCTACTGCATTTTTCATAATTACAGGGGAGAAAGCTCCATGAATTAGAGCCGAGATAACAAATGTATAAACATATGTGTGTGATTGGTGGGTGCAAGCATCCACGTCTTACTTCAGTGACTGTCAGAGAATTTGTCTGAAGCCAATAAAACTGGCAAAAAATTGTGCAGACCTCACCCAAAGTCACAGTGTGGATGGCCACCACTCCTGACTACGCTCATAGGGCTTTTCAGAGTGATATCAACTTCTTACCTACTTTACAACCTCATACCAAAATTACACAAAAAACTACAAAAACCAATTTAGATGCCTCTTCTCAACTGTAGCTAATTAACTCTCCAATTTTCATGCCATTACTTAGCCTTTCATGAATAGTGTTTAAGAGAAATATGTCTCTGATATCTGTGACATCCAGTTTCTAAAATATTCTCTGAAATATCTAATCATTATAAAAAAGGTAAAAAAGTTCTAGTTTGAAGCAACAGAATGACACTACAACCTCAAGACTCCCTTCAATATTTAAGCAAACATCTGTATTTTTTTCATAATTTCCTTGCATTTTCCCCTTGTAAATAGACTTTACCTTTAGAGCAGATTTAGGTCCACACGCAAACAAAAAAATTAAGCATTAATTCCCATATACTCTTTGCCCCACCCCACACATGCACAGCCTCCCCACTAACAACATCCCCACCAGAGGGGTACATTTGCTGCAACCGATGCACCTACACTGACACATCTTCATCATCCAAAGTCCAATCTTCAAGTCAGAATGCACCCTGGATGTTGTGCATTCTATGGGTTCTGACAAGCGTATAATGATATCACTTAATATTATACGCAATATAGTTTCACTGCTCCAAAATTCCTCCATCCCTCCACCATGACCCCTGGCAACCACTGACTGTTTTACTGTCTCCATAGTTTTGCTTTTTTGAGAATGTTATATAGTTGGAATCACACAATACATAGCTTTTTCATATTGGCTTCTTTCACTTAGTAATACGCCTTTAAGTTTCCTCCACATCTTTTCATGGCTCGATAGCGCATTTCTTTTTAGTGTTGAAAATATTTCATTGTCTGGATGTAGCACAATTTATCCATTCACCTACTCGGTTGCTTTCAAATTTCAGCAGTTATGAATAAAGCTGCTATAAACATTTGTGTGAACATAAGTTTTGACTCATTTAGGTAAATACCAAGGAGCACAATCGCTGGATCGTAAGCTAACAGTTTGTTCAGTTTTGCAAACAGCTGCCAAATTGTCTTCCAAAGTGGCTGTACCATTTTGCATTTCCACCAACAAAAAATAAGAGTTTTTGTTGCTCCATAACCTCAATAGCATTTGGTGTTGTCGGTGTTCTCGATTTTGGCCATTCTAATGTGGTGGATTTCTCATTGTTGTCTTAATTTGCATTTCCCTGATGACATACAATATAGAGCATTTTTCCACATGCTTATTTGCTATTTCTTTATCTTCTTTGGTGAGGTGTTTGTCTGTTCAGGTCTTTTGCCCAGTTTTACTAGGGCAGTTTACTTTCTTATTATTGAGTGTTAAGAATTTTTTTTGTAGATTTTGTCCTCTTATTCTCCTGACAAGGGTCTTTTAAAAGAGCAAATTTTTAGTGTTGATGGAGCCCAGCTTCTTAATTGTGCCTTTGGTGTTATACCTACAAAGTCATCATTATAGCCAAAGTCACCTAGATTTTCTCCAATGTTATCTTCAAAGAGTTTTATGCTTTGGCATTTTACATTCAGGCTTATGATTTATTTTGAGTGAAATTTTGTGAGGGCTATAGGTCTATGTCTAGACTCATTTTATTGCATGTGGATATCCAATTGTTCCAGCAACATTTGTGAAAAAGACTATCTTTTATCCATCGTATTTTCTTTGCTCCTGTGTCAAAGATCAGTTGAAGATATTTATGTAGGTCTATTTCAGAGCTTCTATTCTAGTCTATTGAATATTCCTACATAACCATGTCATCTGTGAACATTTCTTTCTACGCAATCTATGTATGTTTTCTTTCCTTTTCTTGTCTTATTGCATTAGCTAAGACTTCCAGTATGATGCTGAAAGGAGTGGTAAGAGGGGACACCCTTGTTTTGTACCATATCTTTTAGAAAAACTTCAACCTTCTCACCACTAAGTATGACATTAGCTGTAGGGTTTTTATAGATGTTATTTGTCAAGTTGAAGAGGTTGCCACCTATTTCTACTTTAATAGGAGTTTTATCATGAAGACGTATTGGATTGTCGAATGTTTCTTTCTGAATATATAGATAATCATGTGGGTTTTTTCCCTTTTTTAGCCTGTTTATATAATGAATTATATTAATTCATTTTGAAATGCTGAACCAGACAAACTTGTAAACCTAGGATAAACCCCACTTGGCCATGGTGTATAATTCTTTTTATATATTGTTGGATTCAATTTACCAATATTTTGTTAAAGATTTTACATCTATAATATGTTCATAAAAGATACTGGTCTGTGGTTTTCTTTTCTTGCAATGTCTTTTTATAATTTTGGTATTAGGATAATGCTGGCCTCACAGAATGAGTTAGACAGTATTCATTCTGTTTCTATCCTCTCAAAGAGACTGTGGAAAGATGGCATGATTTCTTCCTTAAATGTTTGGTAGAATTTTCCTGTGCACCCATCATGGTCTGGTGCCTTCTGTTTTGGAAGGTTGTTAATTATTGATTCAATTTCGTCAATAGAAAAGTTTGTTATATGGTTATATTATTATAATAAATATGTGTTTATTATGGAAGTTGTATTTTATTTCTGTCCAAATTCACAAATCTATCTTCTATGAAACTGTGGGATACTCACTTGTTTTCTAATACTCAAGTCAAGTCTATATGGTATATGTTAGTTTTATTGTACAATATAAAGCATTATTTCTAAGGTGGGCAAATAATAAGTAAAGAATCTTTATAAAATCCAGATTCTGTAAAAGGCTTAAGAAAATTGGAAATTATAATGTTTAAAATTATGAGGTTTAAGCCTTTTAAAAATTAGTTTATCATTCATCTTCACGATTCCTGAATTAAAGATACCCAGCTATTTTAATTTGCTTTCTAGCATTTTTTGAATATATTTGGGAGGTAAATTTTCCATAACTGCCTTTTTGTATTTTGTCATTGCTGTGAGTATAAGTGTAATGTGTGCAATGACTACCATGCAGCATAACCATGTCTGCTCAGAAACAAGGAAGGCTTTCCCCTCCGTTTTCATGCCAAAGACTCACGTTACACTCTAACATATGAAGAATATCTCGTGAGAGCAATTCATTTAAAAATTATATGTACATGTGCAAAGCAGTATAACTGTCTGGTTATTCCAAGCAAAAATTATTTTCTTTAATCTACCAGATACAAACACACACACACACACACACACACACACACACACACACACAAACCATATATCACAATTGGGGTACTTAACTATTTCTTTAAAAGAGTTAACAGTAAACTAATAAAATCAAGTTAGAAATAAAGTTTTAAAATGTTAGAATAAAATGTTAATAAAAACTGTCCTGGGACACCCCCACCGTGCAATGAGGGTGGACTAGACTGAGAGACCATGGAGAGAGAAGCAGCCCAGGCAGACTTTGCTGAGGTGCCAGGCGTGAGGGTGAGGCCACCTTGAATGTTCCAGCCCCAGCCAGGCTCCCGGCTGACTGCAGCCTCATGAGGGACCCCAGTAGGAAACACACAGAACAGAAGTAATACACAGCTGAACTCAGCCAACCCAAGAAGCACAGGAAATAATAAACTGTTGTTTAAGACATCAGGTTGTGTGGCGGTTTATTACACAGAAATAATAGCAACATAACAAATTATCTTCATAACTTGGGTAAATACAATTTCTAAAACATACAGTCAAATTTATTAAAGGGAATTACTCTTCCATCTCTTTCGTATTATTCATTAATTGCTAACTCAAAAATTATTTTTAGAAAACAGTTAAGTCTTCAGTATTTTTCCTGCTTTTTATAATTTTAGTAAATAAAATACATTTGATATTTAATTTTTTCAGTGTTACATGTTATAATAAAAAAGCATTTAGTGCCTTATATAGTAGATTTCCCATGGTCTTCAATAAAAGAAGCTAGTTTGATATTTAAAATCTGATTGATATTAACTCTTTCATGGTCAGGCAAGGTTTGGTTGGCAGACTGAACAGGAGCAATGAGGTAAAGGCAGTTTTGGGAAAAACAAATTAATCTGGAAAGAAGTCTAGAAGCTAGCAGCAGAACACCAAATCCTAGAGCCAGGCAACAGAAACATGACTCCACAAAGCTGTCCCCCCATCAGGAATGCCTGTCACCAGGCAGCAAATCAGAAATAGGAAATCAGGGTGGATAACGGCAAAATCAGAGAAACCAGTTAGCCCCCAGGCCCAGAACACTAGGTCAGGAGCTCGGGGTACTTGAAAGGGAAAGAAGCACAAGAAACAAAAAAGGCAAAGCCCAAACCTGGAAGGTTTATAAGACAGGTTCCTAAACCTGGGATTCCAGACAAAGGATGAAGTCACAGGTCTTAGCTAGGACAGCATCAGATGGGAGCTGATGGTGACAGATGAAACAATGGCCTAATCAGGGGAAGAAGGAATAGGGACTTAGTGTTCAGTGGGTTCAGAGTTTAACTAGGGGAAAATGAAAGTGTTCTGTAGACACAGGTACACAACACTGTGAAAGTACTTGATGCCACAGAACTGTGTTTTTTAAAATGGGAAATTTGGTTATATGTATGTTACTACAATAAAAAAGAAATAGCCAAAAACGAGGGGAAAATGTTTTCTAGCATCATGGATCAAAAATACTGGATCTCTCCAATTTCCCTAAGAAACTTCCTGTGATCCTCCAAGTCACTATAATACAAAGAAGAGTATACAGAATGAACTTCCAGTGAGAAATTAATTCAAATGTGAATGCTTTTATCCCTAGAGGGAATAAGCAATAGCCAGGGTTTATGTCAGAATTAAGTGTGATGGATCATCTTTATCCTAAATATGTTGTGTGTGCAGATATATATGCACACACACTTAAATATTGTACGTACATACACACTTGCACATTTGGAGTGTCAAATGTTTTATTATTTAAAATATTGAAATATTTGCCCCTCTCTCCATAAAAATCACTGGCCTAAATGGAAATTACCTGCACCCATTTCCCTGGAGCTGAGACTAGGAGCCTCGAGACAGGGGCTCAGCCACTCTCGAGCAGGGAGGGAAGACGGTAGAGAAGGGACCCGAAGGGAACACCACCACCCATGGTCTAGAATGCAGACAAAGCCAAAGTCATTTATTGTTAGCTTAAGGTTTAGAGCAGCATTAACTGCCTAATTATAGCTGGTTGAAGCTAATATTAAAAATATATCTGAGGGTATGCAACATACGTGTACTGTCTATTAAATAAATATGCAAATTAATTAATTAATGGGAGAAACATCTCAGAATTTAAAAATGTTAAGTAAAGGTAGTCTAGCAGTACAATTTTGCTTCAGATAATTAGGACTTAACCATTCTTTCAAGGAACCTTAAAATATAGTGATCTACAGTATTTAGAAGCAGACTTCTAATGGATCCACCCTCTAAAGCATAGCCCTGAGCCCAGAAGCATGATTCTTCCACCCAAATACAACTTACTACAAAGCCTCCATACACAAACTCCCTAATAACCTTTCCTTATATAACAGAGAAGTCACTGTATGTCTGGTTATCTGATTTCCCAACTCATAAAAAATTAGAAGGAGTAGCTGACAGATGCAAGCATCATAATGTAGAAGAGATGAAAACTGACAGCCTGACCTCGATGAGAGTGAGAAAAAGCACCAGACTCTGGACTGTGCGGAGGCCTGGAGCAGCAGTGAGCATATGTGCGTGTGGTAATCCTCACCCCCAGGAAAGGGTTCCTCCACGCTGCCTGGTCTTAGCTCAATCACTGTGAGGAGTGCTTGAAGCATTTAGGGAAAGACAATTAAAATTAACAACAACAACAAAAAGTTCTGGTATTTGACATAATAAATTCAGTTAGATAAATATTCACCCACCAGAACACCTTACTTCCTCTCAAGGTCAAATAAAGGAGCCATTGCTTTATTTTTAAGGTTTTCTTCCTACACAAAACTATTTCAATGCTATCAAAGATGGTCTGCTAAAAAGCTAATGTGCTCCTCTCTGAAATCCCTTCCCAAACATTTGAGGGATGTGTATAAGGGGCAGCTTGTGTTTGTTCTTCTTTGTCTACTGTTTTCTGGTTCCTTCAGCCCATTTGCAGGCAGAAGGCCAGCAGACAGCTGCTCGGTCCCTCCACAAGCTCAAACTCAAGAACCGTGTTTGTGCATTCTTGCTGCTGCAGCCAGGGGGTTATAAATGGGGATGAGAGGACTTCTTCATCTGTGCCCCTCTACTATTTTCTCTTATCAAGCAAGCAATTATCTGAATCCAATATTTACTTGTCGCCCTCTGTAAAATCATTTTGTCCACTTAAAAGTCATGCTTTTAATTCCCAGATTTTTACTTTGTCTCGGCTAACGAAAATGATACTTGGGCAGTTTTTTTTTTTTTTACTAACAATCAACATCTATGCAATCAATTCAAATTAGGCTGTGGTGATCTAAATTACGGGAAACACAGAGGGAGGAAAGAAGAAAAGAGAAAGTTCTGGTTTATGTTTCAATGAAATGCTAAAATTACTTTAAATCGGTCAAAGTAAATCATCCATCAACATATACCACAATGCCCATCTATAACAAAGAGAGAAGTAACTAATGCAGGAAATTACGTTATAAACTGTGCTTAATTTTCACCATTTAATAATAAACTTTAAATTGCCATAATTTTCTTTCTTTACTCTGAACTTCTTGTAACTACAACTGGCAGAAAAACATCAAGTGGTGTCCATGGCTAGCTGACTCTTCACTTGAAGAATAAATTTCATTTTAAATACATACCATTTCACATATTCTATGATTAAATATTTACACTAGCTCTCCTTAGTCAAAAATGAATGAACCCAGTGAACTTCTGTTTTGATCCTCTCCTCTCCAGGATACATTTTCCTTTTGCTAGTACTTTTAAAGTACACAGTTTGACAAGGGTGGATTGAGGAGTGGGGCAGGTGTTAAGGGTGGAGAACCCATGCTTTGTTCCAAGAAGGCAGCCATCATCTGGCCTTTGGCAATGACAGCAATCTGAAGTCTTGCCCACCTTCCAGCAGCCTGGACACCTGAGCACCCAGCTCCGGTGGAATCAGCTTTCACTGCACTGGGTTCCTCAAACAACTGACCCACAAAACTCTAGATAGAGTTCACAACCACAAAGCCTGAACAGACTAACAACCTTTTTTACTATTTATTGGCACATATGCACAAAAGAACTTGTAGTTACATGAAAATCTGGAGTAAGAAGCTATAAATCCATACATTTTATGAGGTTAGTATCTATAATTTTCAAGAACAAAGTTATTGCAGTTTTCATTGTTGTTAAAATTAACGATATTGAAGGTCAGTCACAGGTAAAATTTGCCTTCCAGGCAGAAGTTTAGCAGACGAGTAATTCTGGTTTAGTTTAAAGTACATGATCTTTGAACATCACGTGTCAGAATCATTTAAACACAACTTTAATACCCAAATGACTCTAGTGGTTAATCAGAAATGAGAGGCGCACGCTGCCTTTCCTGCTGTTTCCAGCTCTCGCGTGAGGAAGAGTAGGCCTCAGTGGCGCGAAGGTGAGGCTGAGCCCGGAGCCATGGGCAAGTCAAGGAAAGATTTTATTCTTTCTGTCATTCTTCTTTCAAGTGGAAGATTCCTAACGCTCTCTGCTTCTGACAATGTTTATAAACAGAACTTTGAGAAGCATCTGAATACAAAAAGAAATAGGTCTTTCCAATAAACTGTGATGGACCATCAACCAGCTGAGACCTCATCCTGCAGACATGGAATCGGGAGCATTCTGAGACGGAGCTTCGACAGAAATAAAACTCAATTGCCCGAACTGTTGGTTTTAATCTCCACCAGAAAAAAAATAACACATGACTTAAGATCTACTGTCATCAGTTATACTAAGAGCTCTGTTCTGGGAAAATTTGGAAAACAGTAACACTGGAAAAGAAAGTTCAGTGAAATATATACACATTGGGCTAAAACATTCATGACAGCGCTTCATTGTAACATAAAAACTCTGTACTCCTTGTAACGTGCCTTATAATTTATAACCAAAGGCAACAGCTTTAGTCTTATAAAATTAAGAACAAAGCTGTTAAATCCAAGGCAACCTAACATTTCATCTGTTACTCCCTGAAATTTGCCATGAATTTTTAAATCCATCGTTCATGTGATATCTGCATTTTACAATTGTAACAGCCTTCCTCAGAGGGACCCTAAATACAGGACTGTATACAGCATACAGGGTGAAGCGCTAAGCCAAAGCATGAACTAGTGCTCAGCAGATAAACAGACTAGCATAATAATAAACTATACAAAAAATCCTTCTATAAGTAAGCCTTCCTCCTCTCACCCATCCAAAACATTCTCTACTACTAGTTTTTTCTTATAATAACATCAAGTGTCAATGTCTACTATGCGATAATGTATATTCTTTTTTTAAAAGTTGACTTATATTGCAGCAAGGCAAAGCATGCTGCAATATAAAATCAGCAACATGGTGATTATTACAAGTTTTAAAATTATAAGTCATCGTTTGTTCTGTATATTTTGACACCTTCCTAACAAGGATTTAGGATAATAGAATTAACTCCAAATTAACAAGTGTTGGGTAAATACCATAACAAAATAATAACAAAGTCTGCCACAATAAAAGTGAAATCACAATCTGAGGGACAAATTTCAGTCAGTTTATTGCTTCCCTCATTAATCTTTCACCTGCTAAAATGCATTTTACAACTAAATGCCAGAAAGAACTTAACGTTAACAACTCTCTACTTTGTGACACTTCAACTTTTATGGAACGTGTTTATTCCCTGGGTTCCATCTGGTTCCCTCCCATGCCTCCCATACATGAGTTCAGCTGAGAAAATTCAGTCTAAAATGAAAAGTTCTGAGCTGTCTGACTAAGAAGCAGACGCGATCGGTTGTAAATGTCCGTGTGAAGAGTGCCCTGCACTCCCGTGGATTTTTACGTGGTCCAGTGTATGCCCCACATGGCTGGCCCAGCTGCAGCTCTTCACAAAGGTGAGGCACACGCAATGCGACCTCCAACTTCCTTCCCATGTGGCATCAATCCTCCAACAAGTCGGCTACTTTGAGGCACTCCTTCAGGGCCTTCTAGGCATGAAACTTCAAGGAGGGACTTATCTCTCAGGAAGGTACAAAAGGACACCTATCCAACGGACAGATAATGGATACCCACTGAGTGCAAAGTGCGGTGCTCAGCACAAGGGAAAGCAGGATGAAATGAACACAGGCCATGAACCAGCCAGGGAGACAGACACATAAACAGGTAACCACACCTCTCTGCAGAAATGCAGCACACACCTATAGGGGTGGGCAAAAGTAGGCCTACAGTTGTGAGTGGTGAAACACAGAGTTCAGCCTAAGGAGAGGCAGGAACTGTCTAGAGTGCAGTTATTGTATTGTATTATATTGTACTAATTATTGTATTGTCTTCCAACTGTAAACCTATGTTTGCCCACCCCTGCATGAGAGAGATCAAGCTCTGTGAGAGTTCCGAGGAGAGATCAGAGAAGGGACTGTGAAAGAGGTGACAGCTGAGAAGGCCAGAAAAGGATGGGGAGGAATCAGAAATGCAAATAAAGTGCCCTCTAAACAGATGAGGAAGGCAGGAACCCCACAGCACGAGGCAGGCAAGGGTCAGACACCTGCTCACTCATTCGATTCATATCTTAAACTCATTCTACTCCATACCTTAAAGCGATTCATGTCTTTTTTCTTTTTCTTTTTTCCTTTTTATTGCATTCACTGGGGTGATGCTGGTTAACAAAATTATGCAGGTTTCAGGTGAACAATTGTATAATACATCATCTATAAAAGTGATTCATATCTTCCAATCACTCAGTCAATAAAGGTCTGCTGGACATGGTGAACACAGCCCCAGGTGGTGTTCTCAGTGCAAGGGGTACACTGTGAGCAAGAAGGGCACAGTCACCACTCGCATGGAACTTATTTGCCAGTGAAGAGACAGACAAACAGATTCACAAATAAATATACAAGAAAAGTGTCCGGCAGTGGTAAATACAAAGAAGAAACACAAAGCAGGGTAAGGGCACAGTGATTTAGGGGATTTCTCTGAGAGTGATGGATGAGAGGCTCATATGTGAGCAGGGGGCTGAACCAAGTGAGAAAAGCGATTCGAACAGTACAAGGAGAGAAGGCTACTGAACGCATCCAGGAGACCATGGCAGCATAAACTGGGGTGGGTTACAGTGGACACGCGGGACAGTAGTGATCACAGGGGTGTTCTGAAGAAAGAGAAGTCAGAATTTGCCTGATGTGGCTCACCCAGCAGAACGTCAAAGTTGAGATCTGAATGGGAAATCAGGACTGGACCGCAGGCGCCTGGAGTGCCAACCCCAGATGCACAGTCTCGTTCTGCAGGTCACAGGTGCCAGAGAAAGGACTTCACGCTTAAGCAGAGTAATCTGGCAGCCGTGTGCAGACTAAATGGGAAAGAGAAGAGACTGAGGAGACTGAGACCGAACCCCAGTCCTTGGGGGCAAAGGTAGCAGGCTCTGCACTGGTGAATCCAAAAAACATCACAAAGCCCTGGCTGGTGGTGTAGCTCACTGGGTTGGGGGCAGGTCTCCAGCTGGGGGCAAGCGAGAGACAGATGATCGATGTTTCACTTGCACATTAATATTTATCTTCCTCTTTCTCCCTCCCTTCCCCTCTATCTAAAAATGAATAAATAAAATCTTTAAAAAAAAGACATCACAAAGACAAAGATAGTGCCGGTTACTGACTGGCTGACCCTGAGAGTCAACTGGGTTACAGAGCACAGTAGGGCCACACTCAAAGCTGGCGCCATGGAGAAGGGGGAGGATGTAAGGAGACAGGGAGTGTGTCCAGTTCCAGACACATGGGTTTGAGCGTTGGCCAACCTTACAGGTGGAAAAGTCGGCTGAATAAGTGCAACCAGAGCTCACGTGCCGGTCAGGACTGGGATCCTGTTTGGGAGTCATCAAGGTGATAACCTCTAAAGTCACAAGGCTGAAATTGCGTCACCAACAGAGAGGAGGCTGGCAGAGAAAATCTTGGATAGAATCCCGGGCACAGGAGAAAGGAAAAAGGCCGTTTCAAGAATTCAGCCATGTGCAAAAAGGTCAAAGGCACAGATGTAAAGGAGGATAAAGACTGAGAAAAAGCTGATGGATTGTATGATGAAGAAGAGGCAGGAACTAACTGTCCAGAGTGCAGTTTCATCAGGACAGAAAGGTACCTGCCAAGTGTTAAAAGAAGTGGGTCTGTCTAGGAAATATACATGAGCGCACACTAACGGCAAGGCTTGGTTACAAAAGAAAGTAAACAAAAGAAGTGGTACGCTTGAGGGACTAGCAGATTTGGGGGGAGGGGGGCTGTGTGTGTGTTTCTCCGAAGGGCACGAATTAATCTGAGGAACTTAAAGAAGAATGAATGAAAAAGGAGAGACTGAAACTGCAGGATAAAACCATCTACTAAGGAATGAGGTAAGAAAAGAGGTGGGCAGACAGTGTACCCTTGGAGAGAAGGGACAGCAAGGGAAGATGATCGGGCCTGTGACCTGCTGTGGCTGGCATGCTGCTGACGGACCCCTCTGAGCAAGGCTGGAGACAATAACGCGTGAAGTTATGGCATGACCAAAGAGGCAAGGAACAAAGCTGTATATAGTAACACACTTCTGATCATCACTTTTAGGAGGAACAATATTCTGACTAATGCCATTATTCTAGTTAATGTCGTGACATCAGAAAAACCAAATGCTGTGACTCACAAAGTATTTCCTTTGTTTAATACATTTAATGTGAATGAAAGAGGTGGGTGGTTAAGTACCTTCGGTAAGTGAATGAAGAAGAACCTTCCAGACAATGCAAGGCATGCTACATATAAAGAGAATGTATTTTGTTTCTGAAAATAGTTTAAACTCCTACTTGGTTTGTCTTTCGCAATCTCTTGGCATTTACAATTCAGTTTCAACTTCATAAATCAAACGGACTTTGCTTTTCACTGTAGTTGTCGTGTCTATATATCAAGTTTTTTCCTGGTTACCATAACACCACCATTCCACAGCAGTGAAAAGCAGAATATATATATATATATATAGAATGCTCTAACAAGGAAAAGTATGGTGAAGCCTGATTTTTTTTAAAGGAGCAAGAGAAAACAGAAAACATAGAAGAATTAAGTAATTAGTGAGATCATCAATCATAGCTCATGAAAACTACTCATCCCCTGAAAACAGGGAGTTACAGAAAAAGCACAGCCGGCAGCAAATGTGTAGGTCAGGAGCTTTTTAAATAATTGGCCATGATGCACCATCAATTTTATAGGAAGCTACGATAGATAATAAAAAGGGTCTTCGTGACTACATTGTATACACTATGCCAAAATGGTCAGTGAAGCTAAAGTGTTTTAGCAGCTGTGATTGAGTGATGAATTGAATGACTCACCCCAGTTCTAAACCTAAGTTGTACTACCTCAAATACCAACCTGGCTTTAAAAACACACAAAACAGCATCAGGAGTTCAATTAATTCCAAGTACAAAATACAAGACTAGGAAAGAATTTTAAGATACTAGACCATAACATTGATCAATAACCTATTTTCAAAAAAATGCAATGTATTAAACACTAAAAAGATTCAAAATGGCAAATGAGAAACAAAGAACTATCCCCTGTTGCATATATATTTTAAATGTTCTATAAACTGTATCTGTCTCCAAATGGGTACATAGCAAAACGATTCACGGAGACCATCCACGGCTACAAAAATAGGTGGTTTCCTTAACAGGCGTCAGGTGTCAAGTTGGAATTCATGCTTTACAGCTTGTAATGGAGCCCACCGCAACATAATGCTTCTTTTAAAATCTGAATTAGCATTTTATGTTCTGAAACATTTGACAGGGGTGGCTGAGATCCCTGGGTGTTCTGTAACACCCCTGCATTGTTTATTTTACTACGCTGCCACGGGGATCTGCGAGTCCCCTCTGCGAGCCTTTCTCCACCAGTGGACTGGAAACAACTTGAGAGTAGAGACTACATATCCCCAGGCAGCAGAAACGTGCCACCAGGGTAAACCCAGACACTTTTCAGAGGAAAGTCAAAGGGTAACGAAAGAGCTGTGATGGAATTTCCCGCCTGGAAATACAGCATCTTTGGAAACTTAAGTGGAATCTATGGCACCCCAAAATGCTTTAACCCAGGAAACTTCTAAGGAACCTTTTTTAAAAACAATGCCAGACGAGTACATGAAGGGAACTCCATAAATCCTGGAGTCATGAAGTGATTCTGAATCCCAAATGCCTGATCTGAACTTTATTAAGGATTTTATTCCCTATAAAAGTAACATAATGCATTTTCAATTCTTATCTTTCTTCAACGAGTTGTTTCACTATGTTACTACTTTTTAAACTGTTTCCAGGAACAGTAGGCAGATCACCACTGAATACATATTTTACCTTCTATAACAGCTAAAAAGACAAAGTAGAAAATACTGGCTATAAAATCAGGTGATTCAGATACAGGTAGTTCACCTAAACAGGTCACAATACACATGTATACTGGATTAGTTTCCTATGGCTGCTGTACAAACTACTGTAACTTTGTGGCTTAAAACAATACAAGTTACCTTATGATTCTGGAGGCCAGGAGCCCAAAAGGGGTCCCAGTGGGATAAATTCAAGGTGTCAACAGGACTGCATTCCTTTCTGGAGGCTCGAGGGAAGAATCCATTTTCTTGCCTTTACCAGCATTCACTGGCTCACCGGTCCTTCCTTCCTCCACCATCGAAG